>JBBPKX010000013.1:0-54367 GCA_038089435.1 Boletus austroedulis | reverse complement strand
TTGGTAGCTAAGAGTGAGTACTATTTATAACTCCACCAAAGCTAAGCGAAATTCCCACAGTGTATAGTGATATGCTTCATACATCACAATCTAGGCAAACATGGAAAGGGTTTTTGGAGTCACTGTATGGCTGGAAGTCTGGGTCTGCAAGCTCCAGTTGGGAAGCATTCCAGTCTTCTGTCAATGCCAAGAAAACCAATAGTTTGATTTCTAAGATAGTGTCAGTGTTGGTGGGATAAACAGAAACAATTCTGGTTGTAACATTAACCAGAGTGGTCTGGGATGCAATACAGTCAAGACAATCACAAAGACAATGAGTACCCAGAATATGGAGAATGTGCTTGCCATCTGGAAGGTACAGCTGGCTATTGGAGCCTCAGCTTGCCTTTCTGGACTGCACATATCCTTTGATATGAGGGCACTTCCCCATGAAGTAAGTCAGGTCTACACAGAACATGCAGTTGTAGTGATTAGCATGCTGAATGTTCTGCTCCTTTTTGATTGCTAGAGCAAGGGGCAGGGTAGCAATAGAGGGGAAGGATATCAATGGACCAGGCACATTAGTCCATGTTGGATAGTATGGTATGAACAGAGTTGAAGAGGTGGAAGTGGTAAGGGGATGAAGTTGGGAGCTGGTGAGAAGAAATTTGGCAGCAATGAAGCTGTTGTTGATTTTGTAAGGATCTGAGGGATGGTGGTCTACTTTTGTGATAAGGAGATATTATCAGACTTGGGCTTCAAGATCAGCTGGTAATCTGGACATAAACAGCATGTTCCAGTCTAGGTCAGACAACTTGTTGACAGTAATGAGAGTCTGGATGACCTTCAAGAACTTTCATTGATATTCACCAAGTTCTTCTATAGTGTGCATTGGCTTCATGCAGAATTCCTATACAAGGTACTGGATATCAGCTCTGCAATACCAGTTGGTACCTTTACAACCTGGATATAACTTTTTGACAGTGTCCACAAATATATTCCAGTTGGCAGGGATGGTGGTCACTTCTGGAAGTAGCTCCCATCCTTCAGCTTTTTCAAGATTGGCATACCAAATAGCATACTGGATCTTTTCTGCTGACATGATGGCAGCAATGGTACCTAGTAAGTTGATGAATTCAAGAAAGTGTGACAACAGCACTGGAGACTTTCCATTGAATTTTGGAGTGTTTGTGATGTCTGGAAAGGGCATGGTCTGTGTAGAATTAGCCATGGAAGGAGAAGAAGAAGCAAATGGTAAATAATGTTGGGGTTGAGTGGATACTAGCAGTGGAATGGGCAATAGACTAGATGATATAGGTTGAGAGGGAGCTTGCAACAGAGCAGGCAATGGGATGGGCAATGATGTTGCAACAGGTGCTGGCAATGGTATGAATGATAGACTAGATAGTACAGTCAACAACAATAGTGAGCTAGATGTAATGGAAGGAACTGGAGTAAACCAGAATGAAGCATTAGTAGTATTGAGGAGATCAGAGAGAGAGGAAGCAGACAAAGAGGATAACAAAGGCAATGATGAAGAAGGCAAAGAATTACTAGACAAGAGTTGTGTGAGCAGTGTGAGCAGGGAAAAAAACAGGGGTGTATGATCCTCTGCCAGATCTCTCAAAGGTGATGATACTATAAACACTTTGGATATAAAATTTTCAAGATACAGTGTAAGGTTTACTGGATAAATTTTCTTCTGTAGCAGTGGATCCTGAAACCAGGATAGACTAATGTTGGGATTTGGAACCAGAAAATGGAGATTAGCTTCAGAATATTCCAGATCAATCAGAATTGTTAGTTGAAGGATTGGTACAAAGTTCTATCAGGGAACTAAGGTCTAGGTTGGTTATTTCAGAGAGGTTGGATTGGTTATGTTGACTATTGCAAGGGGAGACTGGGTAGAGTAGCAGTGATGCATCTCTGGTTTGTAGGTTATGGAAATAGTCAAGTAAATTTTCAAGCTCTTGGTGCTGAGCAGTAGGTCACAGATGTCTTCTGGAATCCATTTCTGAGTCTCTCATGTTGGGTTTCAGTTGAAGAATAGATAGGATGGCTGGAAGGACTTGGGAAATCCATTAGTCCTGGCCAATAGAAGGAGGATCTAGAGAAGTGATAGGTTTGCCTTAAAAGGGACTCTGTAAAACAGGTGAGTATTCCAACAGGTTCTGGGATGTTATTCAGTGATCAGAAGCAGCAGGAAGAAGTTCAGAGTTTGTCATTCATAGTCTGGAAGTCTGGACATCAGTAAAAGCTGTGTGGAAAATGTTAAAACAATAAAGAAAATGGTGGAGAACAGTACAGTGACCTCCAAAACCATTGCAATGATTGACCTCATTACAGTGTGTGAAGTATACTGCAATCATATGTGGGAATTTCACTTAGGTTTGCTGAGGTAATCGATAGCCCTTACTCTTGGCTACAAAATCGGTCCCTGGGTCATGTGATATGGCTCAATTGCTATGAAGATATGCCTATTTTAAAACAACAGTACCATTGCAACAGTTTTGCACCTGATGGTTTTTGGGATATATTAGTACTTGGTATAGCCTCCTTTTGCTTTGAGCACTGCTTAAATCCTCCTAGGCATGCTCTCAATCAACTTCTGACACCCCTCAACTGGTATTCCTTTTTGTTCCTCCTCAACCCTGTCCTATAATCTGAGAACTCCATTAGATGTGTTCTCATGCTCTGCTAGCCTTTTTTTGAGGTAATTCCAAAGATGTTCAATGGTGTTTAAGTCAGGAGACTATGCAGGCCACACCATAGTTCTGAAATCCTACTTTTTCAGCCAATCCTTCACCTTTCTACAGGTATGCTTGGGGTCATTGTCCTGCTAAAAGATGATGTCAGAAGGATTCAGACCATAATACTCCAGAGTATTCAGCAAGTCCTTCTTCAAAATCCAAAGGTAAAGGTCCCCATCCATCCTACCATCAATCCTGGCACCATAGCCAACTTCCTTCCAAGTCATACAGCCCCATATCATCAAAGAACCTCCTCCATACTTGATTGTTTCTTCCACTAGCATCTCACTAACCCCTTCACTTGCCTTTTTCCATACCCATTTATGCCCATCTGACACTAGGTGATTTATTTTGGTCTTATTAGACCATACTACCTTCTTCCAATCTTCTATAGTCCAATCCTTGTGAGCATAGACAAAATCTAGATGAGCTTTATAATGCTTGGCTGAGAAAAGAGAACATTTGGACTTGACCACAGCCTTCATGCCAGTATTTTTCAAGTGTTGATGTACTGTAGTGGCAAAGAGAGGTTGATTGATGACATTGGTGAGAGCTTTGGTCACTTGAACAGCAGTAGTGGCCTTGCCAAAAGGGATAAAATAAATAGCATGGCAAATGTTGGTAAAGGAAAGCTTGGATGGATGACCTCCAGTAGACTTCTGAAGCTCAGAATGCTTTTTGGAGTAAAGTCTAAAGATGGTGGCCACAGGAAAACCAGTAGTAGCAGTAATAGAGTGAGCAAAGTGTCCAGTATCAAGCATAGAGAGGATGGTATTTTTTTGAGTAAAGGAAATGGATCTCATGATGATGTAGTTGGGAATGAAGATGTGTAGAAGCTATTTCAAACTCAGACATAGTATTTGTGTGTGTATCTTTGTTTGTATGGGCAAATATCACTAATTATCATGTGATTTCAATGATATTTCACTATATTTATCAATAGATGCAAAACTGTTGCAATGGTATTGTTGTTTTGAAATAGACATATCTCCATAGCAACTAAGCCATATCACATGACCCAGGGACCGATTTGGTAGCCAAGAATAAGGGCTATCGATTACATCAGCAGACCTAAGCGAAATTCCCACATATGATTGCAGTACACTTCACACACTATAATGAGGTCAATCATTGCAACAGTTTTGGAGGTCACTGTATATGGTGACAGTGACAGTGTTTAGATAGTAAAGTGGTGGTTGTGAGCTAATGGTAAGCTCCATTTATAATCCTAAGTACATCACTTTATAGTCTAGGCATACCCAGGACTAGCATATGTATATATGTATAAAACAAAGTCCATAAATAATAAGGTAAAGTAAGTCCAATGTAATGAAAGGTAGGTCTAGTATAGATGAATGTGTTGTAGAGCCAGGTACATCTCTACAGTTATATTCCCTCTCTTTCATTATTTTTGAGTGTCTATACTTGATTCCATTTACCTATGATTAGCTTGTATAAGTCCAACACAGATTTGTCAACTGGTCTCATAGTCCAGTTATAGTCTGGTCATAATCTGGTAGTCCAGAATGTGTTCATCTATACCAGACCTTGCTTTCATTAGACTAGACTTACTTATCCTACCTTATCATTTATGGATCTTGTTTTATACATGTATATGCTAGTCCCAGGTATGCCCAGACTATAAAGCAATATATTTAGGATTATCAATCCAGCTTACCATTAACTCACAACCACCACATTACTGTCTGAACACCATCACCATCACTATATACCATTCTCTACCACTTCTTTACTGTTTTAACATTTTCCATACCACTTTCACCAACATTTGGAATTCTGGACTACAAATGAAGAACTCTGGACTTCCTTCCTGCTACTTGTGATCACTGGGTAACATTCCAGAGTCCTTTGGAACACTCACCCATTTACAGAGTCCCTTTTGGGACAAACCTATCATTCTCCTAGATCTCCCTTCTGTTGGCCAGGACTAGTGGACTTCCAAAGTCCTTCCAGCCATTCTCTCTGTTCTTCAACTGGAGCCCACCATGAGGGACTCACAAACAGGTTCTAGAAGACATCTGCAATCTATTGCTCAGTGCCAAGAGCTCAAAAATTTACTTGACTATTTCCATAACCTATAAATTGGAGACATGTCACCACTACTCTACCTAGTCTCCCCTCAAAACAGTTGACACAACCAATCCAACCTTTCTGAATTAACTAACCTAGACCTTAGTGCCCCAATAGGACTTCATACCAATCCTTCAACTGACAATTCTGATTGGTCCAGCATATTCTGAAGCTAATCTTCATTTCCTAGTTTCAAATCCCAATGTCAGTCTACTCTAGTTTCAGGGTCCACTGCCACAGAAGAAAATTTACTCAGTGAATCTTATCTTGAAAATTTTATATCTAGAGCATTTATAGCATTATCACCTCTGAGAAATCCAGCAAAGAACCATACACCCCTGTTTTCTTTCCTGCTCACATTGCTCACACCACTTTCATCTAGTAATTCTTTATCTTCATCATTGCCTTCATTATCCTCCTCATTGGCTCCCTATCTCTCTGACCTCCTCAATACCACTGACACTTCTTTCTGGTTTACTCTAGTCCATTCTATCACACCTAGCTCACCATTGTCATTGACCATACCATCCAGTCCTTCATCTATCCCATCACCAGCACATGTTTCAGCATCATTGCCTGCTCCACTGCCTTCTTCATTCCAAACTCCTGCTCAATCCATATCATCTAGTCCACTGCCTGTTCCACTGCTGGTACCTGCTCCACTCCAATATCATTTATCATTTGCTTCTCTTCCTTCACATATAGCTAACCTCACACAGACTATGCCCTTTCTGGGCACCACAAACATCTTGAAATTAATGGGAAGTCACTGGCACTGCTGCTGCACTTCCTTGAATTTATCAATCTACTAGGTATCACCACTGCCATCATGCTGGCAGAGAAGATCTGGTATGCCATCCAGTATGCTGATCTTGAGAAAGCCAAAGGATGGGAGCTACTCCCAGAAGCAACCACCATCCCTGCCAACTGGGATGTATTCATAGATCCTGTTAAAAAGTTGTATCCTGGTTGCAAAGGTACCAACTGGTATTGTTGCACTGACACTCAATATCTCATATAGGAATTCCATGCTAAACCAATATATACTATTGAGGAACATAGTGAATACCAAAGAAAGTTTCTGAAGGTCATCCAAATGCTCATCACTACCAATAAATTGTCTGACCTCAATAGGAATATGCTTTTTATGTCCAGATTACTGGCCAACCTCAAAGCTCAGGTCCAGCAATGCCTTCTTATCATGAAGGTAGACCACCATCCCTTTGACCCTTACAAGATCAATGACACCATCACTGCCACTAAGTTCCTATTCACTGGATCTCAAGTTCACCCTCTCACTGCTGCTGCTTTCACCTCTCTGACTCCTTCTGTTTTATACTATCCAACTTAGGCTAACATGCCCAGTCTGTCAATATCTTTCCCTTCTATAGCTACTCCATCCTCTGCTTTCACTATCAAAAAGGAGCAGAACCTTCAGCATAGCAATCACCATAACTGTACTTTTTGTGTAGACCTGACTCACTTCATAGGAAAGTGCTCCCATGTCAAAGGTTATATGTAGTCCAGTAAGGCAAGCTGATGCTCTGACAGCCAGCTATATCTTCCAAATGGCAAGCATATCCCTCAGATTCTGGATACTCAATACCTTTGTGATTGCCTTGATCATATTGCATTCCAGACTGCCCTGATTAACATTACCATCAGAATTGTTTCTATTTATCCTGCTAATACTAATGTAATTTTAGAAATCAAGCCATTGGTCTTCTTGGCACTGGCAGAAGACTGGAATGCTCCTCAACTGGAGCTTGCAGATCTAGACTTCTAGCTGTATATTGCTCAAGCATGGGCAAAGTTCAGAGTTGAGATGGCCAAGAACAAGGGTAAATGCACTCACTTTGATGATATTGAAATTCCAGTATGCAAGACCAACAAGACCAGTAACTGTGTGATGCCAGCAGAAGAGACCATGCCCCTGGTTACTATACCTACTTGTGCTCCAACACCCAGACCTTCAAGATCTGTGGTGACTATGCCTACCACTCCTGTCTCAAAAAGTTTATTCCTCCCTTGTAGCAAAACCACTAGTATCAGAATCAACCCTGGACAATTTAGATACTCATTTCCCCTCAAAGATGAAACCACCTCCAAGTGAGTCCTTGACCAGGTTCTCACCTCTACCATACTGGTACCAGTTAAGAAGTTGATGTCCATAGCTCCAGACATTTGCAAACAACTCCACAACCTCATAACTACCAAGTGAATCCCCCTTTCTGCTAATATTGTACAGGTCAATGAACTAGCTGGTTGTGATTTGACTGCTGTTGAGTGTGAATATGGGGACTGAGTTCACTAGAATGATGATGGCCTTATCATAGCATATCACAGCATCCATCTTCACTCTCTTGATGTTCAGATCACCAGTACTAACCAAACCATTACAGCAGTACTGGACAGTGGTTCCAAGATTGTCATCATGCCCAAATGGGTATGGGAAAAACTTAGACTACCAGTCTGGTCCAACCATGTTATGACCATGTCAAATGCTAACACCAGTACAGAATCAACCATCAGAGTTGTTAAAAACCTCTATATGAATTTCAGTGCAGGGGAGATTTGCCTCCAGGTTCAAGTCATTCCCAGAACAAAATTTGATCTACTCCTCAGCTGACTGTTTCACTGCCTTATGAGCACATCTATTGACAATTTCCCTGATGAAGCTCAGACCATTACACTCTGAGATCCTAACATGAATAAGGAGTTCAAAATCCCAATCCATCCTTGGATGAAAGGATGTCCATGCTGTTGGCATGGACAAGTCTGCACCAACCACCAATTGGTTGTCAAGTTGGGTTTTTAGATTTTGATAATCCACCATCCAGTTGGGGAGATTCCAACAATTCTCTGTTATTCCATTCACCAATTTGTCATTCTGCTTTAACTCTTGTAATTTCTTCATCTTCCATTCTGTTACTGGATGTACATATTCTGTTCTGGTTGTCTTACTGTTTCCTTTTGTCTACTCAGTCATCCCTTTCTCTATCTCACATTTCTGCTTTCAATTCCATTTTTGATTTCAACTTATTGGCTCATAGTTTCACTTACAAACCAGTCACTAAAAAGATCTAGTCAGTCATGGCTCCTCTCAAGGAGGAGTACTACATACTGTGCCAGCTTCTGGATGATCCACTCACCAAATCCATACCATTACTTACACACACAGCAGACTTCATTCCTGGACTCTATTTTACTCAGGAATGTACTGACACTTTAGATCTCAATCCTGCCAACTGGCTATGACCAGAAGAGGTCAAGCTGGTTCAGTGGATCATCCAAAACCACAAAACAGCCTTTGCTTGGATATCAACCAAGCAAGGTTGTTTAGACAAAAAGTATTTCCCACCTGTCAAAATTCCAACAATTCTACATACACCCTAGATCCTTTAAAATATTCTGATCCCTCAATCATCATGAGACTAGGCCATACAAATCATCAAGAACTAGATCACCTCCAGAGTATACAAACCATCTGCTACAGTATACTGCTCTTGCTAGTTCTGTATGCTCAAGCAGGATAGCAAGACCCTCCACCTGGTCTACAACTTATAATCCCTTAATGCTATCACAATCTGGGACTCATCCATCCCACTATTTGTCAAACACCTTACCAAGTTGTTCAGTGGATATGCAGTCTATGGTATAATGGACCTATTCACCAGCTATGATCAAAGACTGCTGCATGTAAACTCAAGAGACATGACCACATTCAATAGACCACTTGGACTCCATTGTTTAACCACTCTTCTGATGAGTCATACTAACACCATACAGATCTATCAAGCCAATATGGCATTTATCCTACAAGATGAAATTCCTCACCACATAATGCTGTTTGTCAATGACCTTTCAGTCAAGTCTAAGAAGATCCAGTATCAATATCTGGACAGGTCCTATGAAATCCATCCAAATAATCTAGGCATCTGGAAATTTATCTGGAATCATCTTGTCATTGTTCATTGCATTTTACAGTAACTTCAAAACATCAATGCAACAGTATCTGCAAAAAAATTCATGCTTGCTGCCCCAGACACTACTATTGTCAGGTACAAGTGCACTATCAGTGGATGTATTCCATATGAAGCCAATGTCCAGAAGATCAAAAACTGGCCAGAATGTGAAATCATCTTGCAAGTCCATGGATTCCTTAGAATCTGTAGAGTAGTTTGTATTTTTATTTGCAATTTTGCTTCCATCACTCATTTGCTTGTTGATCTAACATGCAGGGATGTTCCCTTTGAATGGAGTGACACTTAGCAAGAGGCTATGGCTTGTCTCAAGGACAAAGTCATCTGATCTCTGGAATTATGCTGCTTGAACTATAAGTCTGGTCAAAAGGTTGTCCTTGCTGTGAACACCTTGGCCATCATGGTTGGTTTTATTTTATCACAGGAAGGTGAGGATGGCAAATGCTATCTGAACCATTTCAGTTCTATTAGTCTCACCACCATGGAGAGTCAATACTCCCAGGTGAAGCTAGAGCTGTACAGACTATTCTGAGCCCTCCACTCTATCCATGTTTTTATTTTCAGAGTTTCTAATCTTGTCATAGAGATGGACACAAAGTACATCAAGGGTATGATCAACAACCCTGACCTACAGCCAAATGCAACCATCAACCAATGGATTGCCAGTATTCTTTTGTTTCATTTTGAGCTTTGTCATATTTCTACCAACCAGCACACAAGTCCAGATGGACTTTCTTGATGTCCTCCATCCAATGATGATCTACCTGAGGATAGGGACATAGAGAATTGGTTGAAGGACTTGTATTTGTTTGCTGTCATTCTTTTTAATGACTGAACACTTTCTTTTACTCTGACTGATCTTCTACTGGACTTTTTGTATACAGTGTCTCACACTTGTATGCCTTTTCCTCTTCTAACTCTGTCATTTCCATGTATGAACAACCCTTTCTCCTTCTTACATACCATTCTGTTTTCTTCATTTCTTCTTCAGATTTGGACAATACTCTAGCTGAGCATTCTATTCCTCAGTCTGCAAAGGCCTTGGTGAAGGAAGGTTGTATTTGTCATATCCAGACCTTTCTTGAAACAAAAGAGTGACCTGCTAACCTTACAGATATGGAATTCCAAGTATTCCTTAACTCTGCCATGAAGTTCTGTCTTCTTCATAGTTCACTTTGGCAACAAGAACTACATAGTTATCATCAACTGGTTGTACTGGAGCACCAAAGGTATGGACTGATTAAGAAGGCTCATGACAACCTCAGACACAAAGGTGTCTTCATAGTCTGGACTTGCCTCCTACTTTGATTCTGGTGGCCATTGCTCATCAATGACATCAAGTGGTTTATCTAAACATGTCACAAATGCCAAACCCACCAAACTGCTCACTTCCATATTCTACTGACTGTTCTGGTTATAGATGGACTCTTTTGCAAAGTCCACCTTGACACCATGCTGATGCCTCAGTCTGGTGGCTATTGCTACTTGGTCCAGGCTTGGTGTGTGTTGATGTCATATCTAGAGTGGTGCATGCTGTGCTCCAAGAATAGTACCTCTTTGGCCACTTTTATTTTTGAAGATCTTCTTTGTCATTGGAGTCCCATTTCCATCATTATTACTGACAATGGACCTTCTTTCATTCAAGCTTTAGACATTTTCACTAACTAGTATAATATTCACCATATCCAGATTTCTCCATACAACTTGCAAGGGAATGGTGTGGTCAAACAGCATCATTACAATGTCTGGAAGGCCATCATCAAAAGTACCCTGTGGGGGGAGTCATACTGGCATACTGTCACACACTCCATATTTTGGTCTGAATAAGTTATGATTCTCCAGTCAACCAGACTTTCTCTATATTTCATGATTTACAGTGTCAAACCTCTCTTTCCTTTTGATATTGCTAAAGCAATGTTTCTTGTTCCCCCTCCAAAAACAGATCTGCTTTCTCCATCTGGACTGATTGCTTGGAGAGCTCACCAGCTCCAAAAGCATCAGGAGAACTTGAAGTCTGTCCAAGACCATGTTCTCAAGGCTCAGTTTGACTTGGTCAAACACTTCAAGTGTGCATTCAAGAATCAAATTAAGGACTTTGACTTCTGTCTGAAAAGTCTTGTTTTAGTCTAGAACTCACATATAGAAAAGGAGCTGAACCAGAAGATGGAATCAGAAGATGAAACCAAAATATATTGGTCTGATAGTGATCCTTCACTAGACTACTGGAGGATTGTATATCTTGGTGGAGTTGGATGGAGCAGTCTCCAAGCTATTTATGCAGCATTTTGCCTTATCCCTTACTACCCTTATTTCAAAATGTTGATACTGGTCATGCAACTTACCAGATTAGATGATGAAGATATAGACAAGTTGGCAGGAGAAGACCTCAAAGAGCTAAATGAAACTGACTTGGACTTTCTCAACCTGAACTAGCAAATCTGGACTATGCATACAATATCATTTCCCCCTCTTTGTTTCACCCCCAGATTTAGTCCAGTGATCTCTGTCTCATCTCTACTAAAGCCAAAATACACAAACACTATATACCATATGTTCTGTTCTCTCCAATACAAAAATCAAAAACCAAAACTGAAAAACAGTCTAAAAACAATAAAGAAAACAAACTATAGTCTGTCTTTCCTCTCTCAGTATCTTATCATGTAGAGTTTCCATGTATCCCCTTTCATTTGAATGCATTCTGAGACATGGTATACATTCATACCAATAGATCCTCTCTGCCAAACTCTGCTGGACATACAACTGATGGTCCAGTGATGACCAGGGAAATAGACAATGATAGTAGACTGATGAAAAAAAGATGGGTGGAAACCTACAAAATGTTCCTTCCTTTTTCTCTCTTTGTTTTTGATTTTTACCTACAATCTTCTTTCTTTTGCACACAGACCAGACTTTCATTTACATTTGCAAATGACTACAAAATACAAACAACTATGGATGGACTATCTACACATCAAGCTGTTCAAGCTCAGACATGATGTTGCTCACTGTTTTCATGACCTCCTCATGCTCAATCTCCAGTGCTTTGATATTTGTGCAGAGTTGATATAGCCATTGGTGGAGGATATTGAGATGGCATGCTGTGGAACTCCAGACTGTCCTGGGTCTGTATTCCCAGTTTATGTGATATTCTGTGACTATATCCCATCATATCTCAGCATCTATAGTCTAGGTCCAAATTAGTAGGTCCAAGTCCAGTAGATTTAATCCAGTCCAGGTCTGGTATTTTTCTATGCTCTATTTAATGTTATATAGTTGTTTTATCATTCAGGCTTTATAGTTACAACCTTATTTCATCCTAGATATGATACTAGACAGTCCTCCAGGCATTCCCAAGGACTATAAAATCCTTGTCACCATTCCTGACAAGGGAAGAATATACATTTTACTGTCTCACTGTCACCATTTACTGTCTACTGACTGATGCATGCATGTCTCCACCATTTCTCACCATTTTCTACCAGTCTCCAACACTCCCCTCACCATCCACCACATTCCAATAGTCTGATAGTCCAGTTTCTCACACTCTGGACTACTGTCCAGACTACAACAACTGTCCTGGAAATGTCCAGGACCACTCCCCTTCTATCCACCCTTTACTTACCTGGTTATCTTACATACAGGATCCCCTGGAATGAGCATATTTGCAGTTCCTTACTATAACTACTCACCATCAAAGTGAAGTTTACAGCACTAACTATTGGACTTGTTGTTGCACTGGTGTGCAACTGGACTTCTTCTTTGTCACAATTGCCTTTTCCTTGCCTTTCAACTTGACTGGCATATCATCTTCCAACTCCAAATCTTGGTCTGACAAAAGTGAGATGGGCATTTCAGCCCACTTGCTGGGGTCCACTTTGGACTTCACTGGTTTTGTGCCTAATAACAGTTAGCCAGATCCAGATGAGTTGGTGACACTTACCCTTGCTGATCAACTCCACCACCACCTTCCTTTGTCCTACTTGACCATGTGAGTTGCTGCACATGAACTTGTATCTGTTACAGCATTTGCATGCCACACTGCAACCCTTCTAGCATTCCAAATCAACTCCAGCCTGGACATAGGCATCATAAGGATGTCATATGCTGTCTTTTGGCCAGACCTCTAATATAGGATTGGTCTTTATCTTCTTCATCCCAGTGTTGTTGTCCTTGCCCTCATATCCTCACTATGATGCATTAGTCCCCACAGCATGATGACACAACAGGCCACACATCTTGATTCCAAATGATGCCATCACCAGCTGGTCAACCTTCTTCATTTCCATCACTATGCCCCATGTAGGAGCTAGCACACATTCTTCTTCAACTGGTGATGCAACTGGCATCTGCTCCTGCACTGTCCAGATCCACTGGATTTGCTCCACTTCTACTATCTGCACTGAAACCTCAATATTGATGGTGGTATCAATAAAGAGCTTGTTAGCTTCCTTCAGTACAGACTTCCAGTCATTCTGTCCACTCAGTCATCATCTGTATACTATGAAGAACATTTACTACTTGTCATGTACTATGTCAACTCCTATTCCAACCATCTCTGACTTTTCCCATCAAACTTCAATCATCTCCATTGGAGTTCCTACTAGGAGTTTCATTCCAGTTCTTTGACCCATCCAGACTTGCTACAGAGATTTCTCTACCCCTCTGGACATTCTTTTATGGTATCTCCCCTTTTGTTCTAGTTCCATTCTTGTCATCCTTCTGTTCTCTGTTACATAGCCTTCTAGACATTTGGTATATTCTGTCTCCTGACTCTTCTGCTTATTCAGGCTATGTCATTAGTTTGTATATTCTCCATTCTGTCTTACAAACCCTATGTATATTGCCCTCAACTCCTTAGTCATCTCCAGTCTGGACTTACTCTGGATGCCATAGGACTTTGTATATAAACCTCTATAGATTCTCCTGTACTCTTTAGTTCAAATATTGTATGTCTCTAATGTCTCTTGTATGTTACTATATATCTATTATGCCCCTTCTCTGGACTTGAAATCCCCTTGAACATCCCTTATCTCCATCATCTCTAAAATATGAGGATTGAATACTGGCAAGAGTGCAATATATAAGTCTTGTGCCAATGTTCTCACCCCCTCCACTCCATTCTGATTCAACCCTTTGAACCTATGATCTCTGACTTGACCAATTCTGGACTTTGCTCACAAATCCCAGAAATAGCCCCTATCCTTTGGACCTTCATCAGACTTATGTCCAGAAGAAGAAGGCAGTCTCTGACACTACTCACTAATGCTATGCTGAACTTCCTGATCCATATCTGTTGCTCCTCCACCAGTTCCAGTTTATTGTCCAGTGCCATCCTTGCTATCACCTCCAGCTTGTTGATCACCCCTCAGAAATGATGTTGCAGTGCCCCCTGGATGTTTGTGTCCTTGTTGTTTATGGTGTGGATTCAATTGAGGTGGCTTTGGAATTGTAACATAGTGTATGGTGGTAGAAGAAAGAAGGATGGAGACAACAAGGAACCAAGTCATGACTTCATTGATCAGAGATTTTCAGTTCATTTCTCACAGTCATGTGATCTGACTGGAGACAGTCAGTATTCAAGTCCATTATGAATATAGAGCTGGATACATCTCTATGATTATATTCTCTCTCTTTCATTATTTTTGAACATCTACACTTGATTCCATTTACCTACAATTAGCTTGTATAAGTCTGATACAGATTCATTGACTGATCTCATAGTCCAGTTATAGTCCAGTCATAATCCAGTAATCCAGAATATGTCTGTCTATACTGGACCTTGCTTTCATGAGACTGAACTTACTTATCCTACCTTACCACTTATGAACCTTGTTTTATACATGTATATGCTAGTCCTGGATATGCCCAGACTATAAAGTGATGTACTTAGGATTACCAATCCAGCTTACTGTTAGCTTACAACCACTGCATTACCATTTGAACACTGTCACCATCACTGTATACCATTCTCTACTGCTTCTCTACCATTTTAATATTTTTCATACTGCTTTCACTGACATCCAGAATTCCAGACTATGAACAAAGTATTGAGATCTGGGTATTCTATTCCATTTTCATTCGTATTCCAGACTCAGACTTTAGACCATCCATTGTATCAGGCTATTACACTATCACATTTGACTCATGGCATACGTCATAGATAGGAGATCTATTTGCCATTGGTAGATAAGGCTGTTTGGTCATGACAGCTTACTCTTTCCTATCTCCTTATCTTTGTCATCCTATCTCTTTATAGATAGAGTACATACATGGACAAACAGTCCAGTAGTGTATATAAGAGAGCTTGAGTATCTTGCTCTCTAAGCAGGTTAACAAGTTATCTTGCCTCTCACATTTCGAGTATCCTTAGTGCCCACTACTTCACATCTCTTACTCGCCTGCTCCAAGTGTAAGTTCTCTACACTAGCACCTTACTTCCTCTACTGCTCCCTTCATTATTTGAGCAATCCCTTAGCTAGCCACCAAGAAGAGAAAGAGACTTGTGCATCTCTTTAGGTTATGAGCTCCGAGCACTATTGAGGCTGGACATATCTTTGACATCTTCCCAGTTTTCCTCACACTCAGTGCTATGGAGTCTAGGCTTGTACAGCTTTTCCTTGAAGTCATACGCTGCCTTCAAGGGATTTTTCAATCTCTTGTCTTCACTATCCCTACCCTTGCCATCAACAATTTCTTTGTCTTCTTAACGGCTTGTATAGCCTGTTCCTTTTTGATCTTGGATAGTTTTTTCATGTTCATTGGTGCTTATGCAGCTGCTGATGGAACCAATTACATCCTACAGTTTGCTCTTTACTGCACATCTAATCAGGTTCATGCAGCACCACCACCTTCTGAGGCAAGACCATCCAACCCAACTTCCACACCATCACCCCCTGCTCAGATTCATCCAGAGAGACCTCAGGTATCATCTGCTGAGGTTGTTTCCATTTTACAAGGAGAAAGAATTTATAGGATGTGGCCTTGCCCTCCTGAAGGTTGTATTACCAATTGCCTACAGGACCAGAATCCCCAAGGTCTTTGCTTCCATTGCATTTGCCCTGAGTGTGAATGACATTTAGAAGAAGAAGAATACTGTGGTCGCTTGACAAATCACTGCAAGTTACAATGGTCAGGTTCTATTTTCATCTACCTTGACAACAACTTGGACAATGAAACAACCATTCAAACCCCTCCAGGTCTTATCCCTGTCAAAGAAGAATCCTGGGTATCTATGTATGTCCAAATCGTTTTTAGCACATCATCTAGAACTTCCCATTGACACTCCCCCTTCTTCTCCCTCTCCTCCTCCTCAGTATCTCCCCCCTCACAATCCACTAAATGGAGAACCTCTATGGCCAAGTACTCTGGAACTTGAGGAACACACAAACCACCCTAGAAGTCCAGGACTGTTTTGAGCAGGCTGAATGGTACAAGTCATTGGAAGTTATCTCCCTCTCTCATCTGACACTACTTGCCTGTCACCTTGCTGAATTCCCAGAACTTCACCCTATTCCTGAAAATCCCACCAAGATTGGTCCTCTTCATTATAACAATCTCGAGAGGGAAGGACAAGCTCCTTTCCTGCAACAGACTGACGTCATGCTGTAGATAAGAGACCTGAATTCTAATCGGGTTGTGATACCTATGGATCACTTCCATTAAGGCTGGTACTCTCAACAAGTCTAATCTGGCTTGTTCTTTTCTTTATTCAATGGACAAATCACTATTTTCAGCATATTCTGGTGCTGGATGGGCTTTTCCCTCCAAGACTTATGATACCACACCAAATGTATTAGTCCATTTCCAGGGATATGAGGTTTTGAAGCAAGACTTTTTTCCACCTATATTTATGTGCGAATTATCTCACAGTTTCAATCTAGACATTTGCCCACATAGTCTTCTTATGGACTCACTATTTCCTAACTGGGAGTACCCTTCTAACCTTTGATTTGACCCTCATAGAGATTGGAACCTGCCTGCCCCCTCACAACACTCCTGGGATTGCTGGTTTGATACTGAGCACTGAAGATGTTGGCAAGAGAATGCTGCTACCTGCCATCTGGCAAGATTACAACAGCAGTATCTTACTGCCCAGCATGATGCTGAATGGCAGGTTTACCTGGATGTCTTAATAGGGAATCTAGATCATCCCAGGCCCAGGAGACAAGCAGCAGTTTGAGAGGAGAACTGAAGAAGAAGGAGGAACCATTTGTACTAATACAATGGTCTTTATTTTTATGGGTGATTGGCTTGGATACTAAGTTAGAGAATCTTGACCAAAGAAGGAGGTGCGCTTTTGCCTATGAAAAGTTGACTAATGAAATTGTGTTTAGACATGGCAACTACCATACTAAAAGCAACTGAGTACAGGATCAAGGGATCTATCCTCAGCCACATCCCCATCCTCGAAGGACCTGAAAATTATCCTATCTGGTCTGCGAGGATCCACTCCATCATCACGTCTATCAGAGCAGGACCTTATATTGACAGTACCTGGGCCAATATCCAGAATATCTCCAATGATGATGATTGGCAGACTGCAGATCAGAAGATACTCAGTTTCTTGACTATTACAGTCAATGATGTCCTAGCAACCTCTGCTCCTACAACCTGGACAACTTATCAGGGTGGAATGTAAGCAGTGCCAGTTACTCTTTATTGGAGTATGACACATGCCTTTTGAATGACATTCTCTGACCATTTTTCCTCTAAGGGAATCTCTAGGCAGTTCTTTTATTTCAACAAAGCTTTGCACACTTATATCTGGCATAATCATATTGCTGAGGACATTACATCTTTACAGCAGCGCTTCCAAAGTGCTTATAACTCTGGTCTTCATTTATCCAAAGAATTGAAGGCCATGATTCTTCTTGCATAGCTCCTAGATGATTTTGATCCCTTTTGCTCCACCATAATCCATACCACCAATCCTACCAACTTTACCATTACCACCATACAGCAAGTGATCTTACATGAAGTTGACATACGTCATTCCAAGATTCACCCCCTTTCCTCCTGCATTTCTGAAGTACAAGCAGGACCTTCCTCTCAGGCACATCAGACTAATGTGATCTGAGGTGGACCCCCATCTGATAACAGGTGGAGAGGCCAACAAGGCCAACAGCACCAGCCCCAACAACTGGCTGCTGGACCATCCAGAGGTCAGTGTAATCACTGAGGGCATGGTGGTCCTCCTTGAGGTCCAAGAGAGTATTTCCAACAATAACAGGAACAGCATGAACAATGTGGGACTGCTCCTAATCATAAAGAAAAGGGTAAAGTGAAAGCTCACCAAGCTGTTGCTAGCACTGTGGTTGGAGAACCTTCTTTCCCTTCCCTATATAATCTACTTCCTGACCAAATGGAGATGGACAATGCCGACTTTGATATAGATACCCATTGTCAAGAAATGATGGAGGTCGATTTCAATGATTTTGACTCTACAGTTGTGCATGCAGGTTAGGGAGGAGAGGATGATGGCATGAATATGGTTGATATGGCTGGACCTTCTTGCCAGTCATTTCAAGTCTGCTGCATGTCTTTTTAAGGAAGAGACTTGGGATATTGCAGATCCAAGTGGAGTCTCTCATGGAAAAACTAAGTGGTCAAAGAACACCAAGAAACAGGTCATCACCATTGGAGGACTTGCATCAAGTCATACTATGCCAGGTACTTTTGCCTGAGACCTTCCAGTTTCCGTTACTCCACAGCCTATTAAGTATATATCTCTTCTCGATGTATATGATGATGATGTCACAGAATTTGATGTTGATGTTTCTGGTTGTTACATAGTAGGAGGAACCTCTAAGACCACTCATTCTTATTGGATGATTGATAGTGGTTGCACTGATCATATCACTCCATATCTAGATGATTTCATGCACCTTGAAAAAGGAATGTGCTATGCTTCTGTCACCAATGGCATGGATGTACTTATGCATGGACCAGGGAAGGTTATCATACACCTTGAGGGACTTTCTCCTTTAGTTCTTGAACAAGTTTGGTATGCACCTAAGGCAGCTCACCAATTATTATCGGTTTCCACACTGACTCTTCTTGGGTTTCAGTGTGAGATTACCAATGGGGAAATGCTGATCTGGAACAAGCATGGACATCTGGTAATCCAGGCTGTAGCCTCATTTCCAGACAATAATCTGCACTAGTTTCGGTCCACTGATCACTCTAGTTGGATTGCCATGCTTTTGACTTTGTCAAGTGAAGATAATTTCACTTTGTGGCACCAATGTATGGAACACTCTTCCAAGAATGTGTTGAGACATTTGTTGGACCATGCTTCTGGCTGCCCTGACATTGTTATCCCTCTGTCCACTCTGGTTTGTAAAGGTTGTAGTGAGGGTAAGATGGTTGATTGGCCTTTCGGTCTTTCTGATCATCAGTCATCTTGGCCCCTTGCTCTTCTTCATTCAGATCTTATGGGTCCTCTTTCAGTTGCATCACAGTCTTGTGCTCACTATGTCTTCACTTTGGTTGACAATTTTTCCAGCTTTGCTCTCCTGTCTTTTCTTCAGGAGAAGGCTGGTGCCCTTGATGCCTTTCATGCTCAGGTTGCCTGGCTTGAGAATCAGTCTGGTTCTCATGTTACCTCTGTTTGCTCTGATCAAGGTGGGGAATACATGTCTCTGGCTTTTCAGGCATTCCTTCGCGATTGCAGTATCATACACCAGACATCTGTTTCTCATACTCCATAGCAGAATGGATGTACAGAGAGATTCAATCAAACTATTATGGAAAAAGCTGAGGCATTACACTTGCATGCCTGCCTACCCAGGATCTTCTGGCAAGATGCCCTGGAGACTTCTCTTCACATTTATAATAGGCAGTCCATGCATCATCACCAGTGGAGATCTCCCATAGAGATATACTCTGGGAAGAAACTGGATGTCTCATACTTCCAAGTGTTTGGCTGTTTCACCTATGTTTTTATACCTCTGGAGATGCATAAGGACAAGCTGTCTGCTAAAGCAGAGGAGATGACCTTCATTGAATATGAACCCAACACCAAAGGTTGGTGATTCTGGTCTCAATCCAGACATCAGATCTTTATCTCCACACATGCCACATTTGATGAAACTCACTTCCAAAATTGTTTCAGAAGTGATGGAATCGACAGATAGACTGCTATATCAGAAGATGCTGCATTCAAACACAACTCTGCATCAACAATGACTGATGACCAGGACAAATGGAATCCGGACCCTCTGCCTGAACGTCATATAACGGTCAATGCTCCTATCCTTGGTCGACATGCATCTGGACCAAGAGGTTCACCAACTATCCCTTCTGATCACTCCCAAAGCCCACCAGCTTGGAGACCATGAGAATCACAAGAACCTTGTTGATCACCTTCACCTTCTTCCTTATCTTTATCATTGGATTTTGGACTCTTTCATCTATCACCAGAGAGGACACCTCATTTACCTTCTCCACCACCACAGTCTCCTTCACCACCAAAATTACAAACAAAGAGAGAAAATAGACCGATGGGACATTGGCTGGATGAAGAGAAAAATCTACAAGATCAGGATGATATGCCTCAATGGAAACACTATGATCTTCCTCCTCTTCCAACTCCTCCTTGCTTTACTCCTGTGAATTGGCAACCTCCACAACAAGATCATGAACCACTTCCTACCTTCCATGCTTTACCTCATCAAAACTGACACACTATGGAAGAATGGACCACCACCCATCCTCCACTTATGGAGAGGAGAACTCAATGAGTTCCTAGACCTTACATACTGGTCCAGACTTTGTGTTGGACCTCATGCTGGTTATCCTTTCAACTGTCAT
The DNA here is from genome assembly GCA_038089435.1 of Boletus austroedulis. Lineage (NCBI taxonomy): Eukaryota > Fungi > Basidiomycota > Agaricomycetes > Boletales > Boletaceae > Boletus > Boletus austroedulis. Next base: position 33,753 of record JBBPKX010000013.1, on the reverse strand, counting down.
CATCACTGTCATCATCACCATCAATGTCTCAGAATTTAGCATTATTATTACCTCCATCATCATCAAAACCATTTCAAAAAACACTGCTGCAATACCTGGTTACACCTAATGTACTGTCACTGGTTCAGACTTCTTGTTAGAATATAGTCCAGACTTGGTCTTCATCAGAAACATCTGCATCACTGATACCATCTCAGTTTTTATCATCATCATCATTCCCATTACCACCATCAGTACTGACTTGAAAAACACCACCATGACACTCAGTTACACAAAGATTACTATTATGATTCCTAATTTTCTATCTATTTTACAGGCACTTACTTAGTTTCTTTTCCATTTTCTTCATGTTCACCCCTTAGCTAAGGGTTAGTAGACACAGACAAGTGGATTCAGTCTAGAGCAGTCCAGACTCAAGGACTCATGGCCTAAGGCTATACAGATCCTTGATGTCATAGTATCAAATTATAGTAAGGCAGTGCATGTGCCCCAATTCATGCCCTCCCTAAAATAGCCCCTATAGCTTGGACTGACTCAACTTGACTCATCTGCTCAACCTATTCCATGCTCCTCTGTCCAAATGCTTTGCCTCATGTACCAGTAGTATATTCTGCTCAACATAGCCTCACTAGCATGGACCAGACATAGCCATGTATAGTAGAGTGTAAATACTAGGCTTGAGGTGACAAAACACCCCAGTCTTGTTCTCCTTGATCTTTTCCTTCTCACTTCTACTCTTGCATATGCCTCCCTTCAAGTGTACTAGCTTTAAGTGAGTTGGTCATTTCAATTACCATCTTCACCCTTGTTTGTATGTCTGCTGGTTACTCTAGCAGACTTGTTACTAGTATCACTAAACCTTTTCCACTCATCATTCTATCCATGTCCATGTATTACTAATGTTCTGTTATATTTAATCCAGAAAATGTTGGCCTTACTGGCCAGTCTACCATCTCTGACACAAACTCTGTGTTGCTGTTTCCCTTGCAACTCCATGCACATGGCTAGGAGGCCATGATCTAAAGCCTTCTGGGGAGGGAGACCATATAGTCTTGTTTTATTTTCACATTTCTTGTTGTTTTTCTTCATATTTACCATTACTGTCATTCATACTGATTTACCATCAACTGTTACCAAATACCACCCACTATTACCAATCATTATCACTATCTTTCTGTTCCATTCCATCATACATACTACTGGACTTTAATCCAAACTGTATTGTTTTATCCTGGGTTTTGTCTAGAGACACTATGAATTGTTCAAAAACTATCACCAAAAATAGAAAAACAAAACATCACATCATTATACCATCATTTCTGATACTTATGTATACCATATGCATTCCATCAACTGAAAGTCTGACTGGACTATCTTCTGGACTTATTTCACTGCTTCATCTATTATATTTACACACTCATTTTGTTCATTTCATTCTGTTTTACCCAATTTTGATTGTTATAGGACATCACTGTTGAAAAGATGTCAGAAGTTGATCAAAGAAGTCAAATCAAGTCAGACACTCACACTTCAAGCATCCAAAAGGTATAGATATAATAGCAGCATGAAAAAGACAAGCCAGGTTGGATTCCTGTACCAAACACTGTATCATTTTCATGCCCATTATCATTTACTACTTACCATTCATAGTTGTTTTCATTTTTCATTTCCTTTCCATATATTTAGATAGGACCAACTGTCTAATCTGGTCTGGACTTACACCTGGACTTCATCAGACCTTACATAGCCACAACTAGACTACATATATTGCACACCACCAGACTTCTTGCATACCATCATCCATGTCTATTGCATGTGATCAAGTTGCCATGTCATATCCTCATCACACCCATCACACCATACAATCCTACTACTATATCCATCACATACTACCAAGTTATTCTATCACATCTGTATCATTCACTGCATGTCAGCATGCACCACACCATTTTCAGCAGATTCTTTGTAGTTCATAATCTATGTCATCAACTCCATCATTTCTGTACTTGATCACATTATTCATCTATGCCATTGTCCTCCATCCATTACTGTCATCACCCATTTCCAGCTAACTGGGAACAGTTAGTATTTGAGTTCTTTGTGGATGTGAAACTCCAGACCACTTTGAGTCCATATTTCCAGGTTTTGCAATATTCTGTGACCATGTTCCATTGTCATCCCTGATCATTGATAGTCTGAATGGTTGTCTGCATAGTCTGGATCTGAGTCAGTAGGTCCAAGTCTGGTAAGATTAGTCTGATCTAGGTCTGGTATTTTCTCATGCTTTGTTTAATGTATACAACTTGTTTCACCTTACATACATTACTAGACAGTCCTCCAGGCATTCTCAAGGACTATAAAATCCTTGTCATCATCCTTGACAGGAAGAATATATGTTTTACTATCTCATCATCACTGTTTACCATCTACCAACCAACACACATATGTTTCTGCTATTTCTCACCATTTTATATTGTTCTCCAATGCCCCTCTAACTGTCCACCACATTTCAATAGTCTGATAGTCCAGTTTCTTGCACTCTGGACTACTGTCCAGACTATATTGACAGTCCTGAAAACATCCAGGACCACTCTCCTTTCATCCATCCTCTTCTCATCTGGTTATTTCACTCACAGGATCTCTTGGAACAAGCATATTTACAGTTCCTCATCATAACTACTCATTTCAAAAGTGAAGTTTTCAATAGGATCTAAGAATCTGATCCTTCTGGCAATGACATATTCAAGGAGTTCTTGGATGTGGTAATACAACACTGGAAAGGTGTTCAGTACTCCTAAAATGTTAACCATAAGATCCTAATGGTGAACTTGAGTTTCTTTAATCAACTTGATAATGTTAATGGCAGTCTTGTTCTAATGAAACAACCAACTCACTTAAGAGCTAGTATGCTTGTGGAGGGGGCATATGCAAGGGTAAAAGTGAGAAGGAAAAACTTCAGGAGAACAAGACTGGGATGTCTTGTTGACCTGGGCCTGGTATTTATACTCTACTGTATATGGCTGTACTAACAAGGCTATACACAAGTGGATAATGCTATTCATACATAAGATGAAGCATTGGGACAAAGATGCATATGTTAGGACAAGTGGATGAGTCATGTCAAGTCAGTCTAAGTTATAGGGGTGATGTTGGAGTGGGCATATGTTGAAGTGCATGCATAGCCAACCACAGCTCTATAATATGTTAGGATGATGATATCAAGGATTTGTATAGCCTTGAGCTATGGTCTTGAGTCCAGACTGCTCTGGAGTCCATCCACAAGTCTGTATCTGCTAACCCTTAGCTAAGAGGCAAACAAGGAAGAAAATAGAAAAGAAACTAACTAGAGGCTTGATAAGTATTAGAAAATAGATAGAAAAATAGAGAAATGTAACATACTGTTCTCCACCATTTTCTCTATCATTTTAACATTTTCCACACCACTTTTACTGACATTCAGACTTCTGGACTACAAATGATAAACTCCAAACTTCTTTCTGCTACTCCTGATTGCTGGATAATGTCCTAGAATCTTTTGGAACACTCACCCATTTTACAGAGTCCTTTTTAGGGTGAACCTATTGCTCTCCTAGACCCTCTTTCATTGGCCAGGATTAGTGGACTTTCAAAGTCCTTCTAGCCATCTTATCTGTTCTTCAACTGGAGCCCCCCATGAGAGACTCAGAAACAGATTCCAGAAGACATCTACAACCTACTATCCAATGTCAAGAGCTCAAAAATTTACTCAACTATTTCTGTAACCTACAAATCAGAGACAAGTCACCACTACTTTACCCAGTCTCCCCTTGCAACAGTTGACACAACTGATCTGACCTCCCTGAAGTAACTGATCTAGATCTTAGTCCCTTGACAAGACTTCATACCAACCATTCAACTGACAATTTCAATTGGTCCAGAATATTCTGAGGCTGATCACCATTTCCTGCTTCCAAATCCCAATGTTAGCCCTCCCTAGTTTCAAGGTCCATAGACACAGTAGAAAATTTATCTGATGAACCTTACCTCAAAAATTTCATATCCAGAGCATTTATAGAATCCTTACCTCTGAGAGATCCAGAAGAGAACCATACACTCCCATTTTCTTCCCCACTCACACTGCTCACACTACTCTCATCAAGTAATTTTTTTCCTTGGTCATTATTGCCTTCATTGACCTCCTCATCTGCTCCCTCTCTCTTCAATCTTCTCAACATCACTGATACTTCATTCCAGTTTACTCCAATTCACTTTGTCACATCCAGTTCACTATTGTCCTTGACCATATCATCTGATCTATCATCCATCCCATCACTAGCATCCATTCCAACATTGTCATCCATCCCATCACTTGCTCCATTGCAAGCTCCATTTCAATCCATATCATCCAGTATACCACCTGTTCCACCACTGGTATCCACTCAGTCCCAACATTATCTACTATCTCCCCCTCCTCTTTCATGTATGGCTAATCCTGTACAAACTATGCCCTTCTCAGGCACCACAAATGCCCCAAAGTTCAATAAAAAGTCTCTGGTATTGTTGCCATGCTTCCTTGAATTCATCAATTTGCTAGGTACCATAGCTGTCATCACACCAGCCAACAAGATCTGGTATGTCATCTGGTATGCTGATCTTGAAAAAGCCAAAGGATGGGAGCTACTCCCAGAAGTGACTGCCATCCCTGTTGACTGGGACATGTTTATAGATGCCATCAAGAAGTTGTACCCTGGTTGTAAAGGTACCAACCAGTATTGCAAGGCTGACATCCAATATCTTGTATAGGAATTTTGCACTAAGTTGATGCATACTGTAAAGGAACTTGGTGAATACCAGTACAAGTTCTTGAAGATTGCTTGGATCCTCATCACTTCCAACAAGTTGTCTGACCTAGACTGGGATACATTCTTTATGTTCAGATTACTGGCTGACATTAAAGCTTAGGTCTAGTAATGCTTTTTCATTACAAAAGTAGACCACCATCCCTCTGACCCATACAAAATTGATAACACTATCACCACTGCCAAATTCCTACTTACTGGCTCTCAACTTTGTTCTCTCACCACTTCTGCCTTTGTCTCTCTGACTCTGTCCATCCTGTACTACCTGACTTGGGCTAGTGTGCCCAGTCTATCAGTATCTTTTTCCTCTATTGCTACTCCACCATCTACTCTGACTATCAAAAAGGAGCAGAATATTCAGCATGTAAATCACCACAACTACACTTTCTGCACAAATCCAACTTACTTCATGGAGAAGTGCCCTCATGTTGAAGGTTATGTACAGTCCAGTAAGGCAAGCCAAGGCTCTGATGGCTGGCTCTATCTTCTGGATGGCAAGTGCATCCTGTGGATTCTGTGTATCCATTGTCTCCATGACTGTCTTGACTGCATCTCTTCCCAGACCACTTCAGTTAATGTTACCACCAGAATTGTTTTAGTTTATCCCATGGACACTGATGCTATCTTAGAAATCAAACCATCAGTTTTCTTGACACTGGTGGAAGACTGGAACACTCTCCAACCAAAGCTTGCTGACCTGGACTTCCAGCCATATATCACTCAAGCATGGGTAAACTTCAAAGATGAAAAGGCCAAGGACAAGTGCAAATGTGCTCACTTTGACAATGTCAAAATACTGGTATGCAAGACTAACAAGACTGGACATCATGTGATGCCAGCAAAAGAGACCATGTCCCTAGTTATCACACCTGCTTGTGCTCCAACACCCAAACCTTCAAGATATATGGTGACTATGCCTACCATTCCTGTGTCAAAGAATTTATTTCCCCCTCATACTGAAGCCACTAACACATCTGGAATCAACCCCAGACAATTTAGGTACTCATTCCCTCTCAAAGACAAAACTGCCCTCAAGCAAGTCCTTGACTGGGTTCTTGCTTCCACCATACCAGTATCAGTTAAGGAGTTGATGTCCATCACTCCAGACATCTGCAAGCAACTCTGAGACCTAACCACTACCAAGCATATTCTCCTTTTTGCTAACATCATACAGGTCAATGAACTGGTCAGTTGCAATCCAGCCACTGTTGAGCATGAATATGGGGATCAAGTTCACTGGAACAATGATGGCCTCATTATAGCACATCACAGCATTTTCCTTTGCTCTCTTGATGTCTGGATTATCAGTACTGACCAAACCATTACAGTTGTACTGGACAGCAGTTCTGAGATCATTGCCATGTCCAAATAGTGTGGGAGAAGCTCAGACTACCAGTCTGGTCTAATCATGTCATGACTATGTTGAATGCCAACATGAGTACCAAATCAACCATCAGAGTTGTTGAAAACCTCCAAATGGATTTTGGTACAGGGAAGGTTTGCCTCTAGGTTCAGGTTGTTCTGAGAGCAAACTTTACATAATCTACTTCTTGGTCAACCATTTTATTGCCTTATGAGCATGTCTACTGATGATTTCTCTGATGGAGCTCAGACCATTATGCTCTGAGATCCTAATACAAGTAAGAAGTTTAAAATCCCAACCCATCCTTGAATAAAAGGATGTCTACACTATTGGTGTAGACAAGCCTGTGCCAACCACCAATCAGTTGTCAAGTTGGATTTTTAGGTTTCAATGATCCACTGCCTGGTTGGAAAGATCCCAACATATCACTGATACTCCATTCACTGCTCTGTCATTCCACCTTCTCACTTGTAACTTCTCTGTCTTGTGTTCCATCACCAGACTTACATATTTTGTTTCAGCCTTCTTATGACTTTCTCTCTTCTACTCAGTTGTCTCTATCTCCATCCCATATCTCCACTTTCAATTTCATTTTCCATTTTGACTCATCATCTCATCTTTTTGCTTACAAATCCATCATCAAAAAGATCTGATTAGTTGTGACTCCTCTCAAGGAGAAGTACCATGTACTATGCTGACTTCCAGACAATCCACTCACTGGACTTGTATCCTTATCTACACACCTACTGAACTTCATTCCCAGTCTCCATTTTTTCAAAGAATATGCAGACACTTTAGATCTTGATCCTGCCAACTGGCTATGGCTAAAAGAGGTCAAGTTAGTCTGATGAATAGTTTAAAACCACAAAATGGCCTTCACTTGGATACTAACCAAGCAAGGTCATATAGACAAAAAATACTTCCCTCTAGTCAAGATCTCAACAATTCCACATATGCCCTGGATCCTCCAAAACATTCTAATCCCTCTATTGTTAAGGAACCAGGCCATACAAATTATCAAGGACCAAATTGCCTCCAGAGTATATGAACTGTCCACTATAGCATACTGGTCTCACTGGTTCTGCATGCTCAAGCAGGATGGCAAGACTCTTTGTCTTATCCATGACTTATGTATTTTATGGTTCATAGCATCAAGCTGCTTTTTCCTTTTGATATTACTGAAACTATATTCCTTGTTCTGCCTCCAGAAACAGATCTGCTATCTCCATCCAGACTGATTGCTTGGAGAGCTTGCCAGCTCCAAAAGTGTCAGGAGGACTTGAAGTCCATCTGAGATCACATTCTCAAAGCTCAGTTTGACTTAGTCAAATATGTACTTCAAATGCACATTCAAAAATCATATCAAGAACTTTGACTTCCATTCTAGAAGTCTTGTTCTAGTCTGGAACATGCACATTGAGAAGGAGCTGAACTGGAAGACAAAGCTGAGATACTTGAGTCTGATGGTGGTCCTTTGTCAGACTACTGGTGGGTCATATATGTATTTTGGCAAAGTTGAATAAAGCAGTCTCTAGGCTGCATTATATAGCATTCCATCTCATACCTTACTATCCTTGTTTCAGGACTTCTATACCAGTTATGCAACTTACCAGACTAGATGATGAAGATATGGACAAGTTGGCAAGAGAAGACATTGAAGAGCTGGGCAAAACCAACCTGGACTCTATTGACCTAAACTAGACATCTCTAGACTATATACATATATGACACCATTTTCTGCTCTCCATTTTGCCCTGGGTTTAGTCCAGTGATCTCCATCTCACATATACTAAAGCCAAAATACATAGACACTATATATCATATACATTTCATTCTCTCTGATACAAAAACAAACCTGAAAATCAAAAAACAGCTTAAAAACAATAAAGAAAACAATAGTCCATTTCTCTTCTTTCAGTATCTCACTATGTAGATTCCTAATGTACCCCCTTTCATTTGAACATACTCCAAGACACAGTGCTCCTTCATACTAATAGATCATCTCCACTGAACTCCACCAGACATATGTATGACCAATGATCTAGTGACAATCAGAGGAATAGACAATGACAATAGACCAATAAAGAAAAGATAGATGGAAACTCACACAATATTTCTTTCTTTTTCTTCTCTTTGTTTTCAATCTTTACCTATAATATTCTTTCTTCATATAAAGACCAGACTAGCATTTACATTTATAGATGACTATGGAATACAAATAACTACAGACAGACTATCTATATGTCAAGCTGTTCAAGCTTGGACATGATGTTGCTCACTGTCTCCATCACCTCCTCATGCTTGATTTCCAATGCCTTGATGTTTGCATGGAGTTGGTATAGCCATTGATGGAGAATGTTGAGCTGGCACATGAGTTACTAGACTTGTTGCTGAACTAGTGTACAACTGGACTTCTTCTTCATCACCAATGCCTTCCCTTTGCCTTTCAACTTGACTGGCATATCATCTTCTTCCAACTCTGAACTTTCTGATGACAGGAAGATCAGAGTCTTGGCCTATTTGCTAGGGCCAGCCTTGGGCTTCATCAGCTTTGTGCCTAATGATGTGATTTCAACTACCACCTTTCCCTGTCCCACTCAAGCATGAGAGTTGCTGTATGCAGACTTTATCTGATTGCATCACATGCATGCCAAACCATGACCCTTGCAGCACTCAGACCCAACTTCAGCCTAGACACATATATTACAGGAATACCATATGCTATCTTCTAGTCAAACTTCTGATACAGGGCCAGTCTTCATCCTTTTCATCCTAGTGTTGTTGCCTTCACCTTCACATCCTCACTATGATGCTTTTAGCCTCTGCAGCATGTAGACACAACAGACCACACACCTTAAATCCTGATGATGCTATTACTAATTGGTCAACTTCTTTCATATCCATTGCCATGCCTTGCATAAGGGCTGGTGCACACTCTTCCTCAACCAGTGGTGCAAACAACATGTGCTCCTATGCCATCCAGATCCATTGGAATTGCTTCACTTCTACTACTCACACCACAACATCATCATTGATGGTGGTGTCAATGAACATCTTGTCAGTGTTATTAAGTGCAGACTTCTACTTGTCCTGTCAACTTCATTACTCCCCATACACTGCAAAGAGTATTCACTACTCACCAGTGCCACACCAAACTCTCTTACCCACATATGCTGCTCCTCTGCCAGTTCCAGTTTGTTGTCTGGCACTGTTCTTGCTACTGCCTTCAACTTGTCAGTCACCCCCCAGAATTGACATTGCAGTGTGCCTCAGATGTTTACACCCTTGTCATTTATGACACAGATTTAGTCAATGTGGCTTTGAAACTACAACATAGCATGTTGTCCTAATAGAGAGAGAGAAGGATGAAGGCAACAAGGAATCAAGCTGTGATGTCATTGATTGGAGATTTTGAGTTTATTTCCTATGGTCATGTGATTTGACTAGGGACAGTTAGTATTCAAGTCCACTGCAGATGTAAAACCAGGTACATCTCTATGATTATATCCTTTAGTTTCCTTTATTTTTGAACACCTACACTTGATTCCATTTATCTACAATTAGCTTGTATAAGTCCAATACAGATTTGTTGACCAGTCTCATAGTCTGGTTATAGTCTAATCATAGTGTGATAGTCTAATATGCATCCATCTATACTGGACCTCATTTTCACTAGACTGGACTTACTTACTCTATGTTATCTTTTATGGACTTTGTTTTATACATGTATATGCTAGTCCTGGATATGTCTGGACTATAAAGTGATGTACTTAGGATTACCAATCCAGCTGACTGTTAGCTCACAACCATTGCTTTACCATCTGAACACCATCACTGTCACCATATACCATTCTCCATCATTTTCTCTACCATTTTAATATTTTCCACACTGCTTTCACTGACATCCAGACTTTCAGACTACAAACAATGAACTTCAGATTTCTTCCTGCTGCTCCTGATTGCTGGATAACATCCCAAAATCCTTTAGAACACTCACCCATTTTATAGAGTCCCTTTTGGGGTGAATCTATCACTTCCCTAGATCCCTTTCCATTGGCCAGGACTAGTGGACTTCCAAAGTCCTTTCAGCCATCTTATCTGTTCTTCAACATTGTTTGACAAAGATTGACATTTTGATGTTGATGTTGTCCTAGCAAAGGATATGAGGACCTTGAGCTACCTGCCTAGCATGCTCAAGGCTCTGTACAGCAAGCTGATGTAGTAGATTTGTGAGTGATGAGAAGGAGATGCATAGTCCACATCTGTGTAAGGCCTCAATGGTCTGATGTAATGCTCTATTTGTTCAAATAAATAAGATAAAGGGCACTGCAAAGTAGAGAGCATGCTGTGACCATTGTTTCACCAACTGGGCTACAATGACATTGCATGCCTTATAAAAGTCAATGTATTTGGAGTGTATATAAGATTGACATTTGTACTGTGATACATGATTTATTTTTGTTATTCTCCTTCATGCATTTCATTTGAGCAGTAACCTTTACCAAGTGACCAAGGACCAGGGCTTTGCTATCAACAAGTGGACCAATAAATGAATTGATATCCCATGTGAGAAGATTATCCAGAGTGGTGGTATTGATTGTCCATGTGAGTGTGGTTTTGATGACATCCATTTCCTTCATGATCTTGTTCAAAACAATGTAGAACTCCAGACTGCTCTGAATCCATATTCCCAGTTTATGCAACATTCTGTGACCATGTTCCATCATCATACCTTGCCATCAATAGTCCAGAAGGTCATCTGTATAGTCCAGGTCTGAGTCAGTAGATCTGAGTCTGGTAAGATTAGTTCAGTCTTGGTCTGCTTTTTCCTATGCTTTGTTTAACATTGTACATGTTGTTTTATCATTTGGAATTTGTAGTTATCATCTTGTTTCACCTTACATACAATACTAGACAGTCCTCCATGCATTTCCAAGAACTATAAAATCCTTGTCACCATTCCTGACAAGGGGAGAATATATGTTTTACTGTCTTACTATGTATCACTGCTTACCATCTACTGACCAACACACATTTCCACTGTTTCTTATCATTTTCTACCATTCTTCAATACTCCTCTCACCATCCACTGCATTCCTATCAACATTTGATAGTCCAATAGTCCAGTTTCTTGCACTCCAAACTACCATCCAGACTACAACATATTGAGATCTGGATATTCATATTTCATATTCATCTAAAGAGACCCAGACTCTAGACACACTATCACATTTGACTCATACATACATCATAGATAGGAGATCTATTTGCTATTGGCAGATAAAGCTGTTACTTATCTGTAGTCATTACAGCTCATTCATTTTTATCTTCTTATCACTTATCTTCCTCTCTCCTTATAGATAGAGTACATATATGGACAAATAGTCCAGTCATGTATATAAGAGAGCTCAAGTATCTTGCTCTCCAGGTTAACAAGTTATTCACCTTGGACTTCAATACACTCAGTCCACTACTCCACACACTACTTGCCTATACTCCAACACTTGTAAGTCCTCCTACAAGTTCTCAACTTCCTCTACCACTCTCTTCTTTTGAGCATAGCCTCTGGATCAAGCTATCCAGGGAGAGAAAGAGACTAGCACATCTCTTTACAACAACTGTCCCAGAAACATCCAGGACCACTTCTCTTTATCCATTCCTTTCCTCACCTGGTTATCTCACCCACAGGATCTCCTAGGATGAGCATAATCATGGTCCCTCATCATGACTACTCACCCACAAGGTGAAGTTTTCAACAAGCCCAATCATATGTGATTCCATCCAGTTAGAAAGAACAACATAGCCTCATTTATCCTCAAACATGCAGTCCAACAGCCTGGTGAGCTTTCCAATGTGATTAGAAAAGAATGGATCTTGGTGGACCACAAACTTGGCCAAATGCAACTGTAAGATATGAAGTACAAAGTTGAGGAGCAATATGTGGCCATCATATAGAATTTTCAATACTTTTTAAAACTATGTATTCATCATGAGTGCATTATATATATGCTGTCCATTTGGATATCATTGTCAGATTCCATTATGTTTGCATTCCAATTGGAGGAGTCTTTCAACAATTAGTGATCAATGGCTAGTACTAGGTGCAAGGCTTATCTAATGTGATAACCAGTTATTCTATGGTGACTACAGGCCAGACTATTTTATCAAAAGGAAAGGTCCCAAATAGGACATGGCAGTCACATTGTCCTGGGAATCTGCTCACCTCTCTAATGCCCCAACAAAATGTACCAGTCCATCTATCAACAGCTTGCCTGCTTTGCCTCTTTTAGACAGATTGGTCACCAGTCTACCATTGATCAGGTCTATAATATTTAGTCATGTGACTCACTTTTGTAGTGTCTTATAAGGGGTTGTCATGGTAGGGTGTTGGTCCTGATGATGAGGGCAGGTTTGGAAGCACATACTTGACAGCTTCAATGGCATTTCAGAAGGTGGGACATGTACCTGTGATCCAGCTTTTCCTATGGCTCCAACCTAGAGGGCAGCATGTATCTGTCAAATTGTGGTGTCCATCTCTGTTGGAATATGACTATTATCCATCAATACAAATACAAGCAAACACTAGCCTGGCCCTATGTCAAACAAGAGTTCTTGGATTATACATCTGAGACAATTTATAATTTGTAGGCATAGTATATACAGTCAACCTATATCTGGGGGCAAATAATTAAGTCCTTGGTCCTGTGCCTTCACAAAGGGCTCACTGTGGTCTGAGTAAGGTCACTTTGTACATCCTTCATCTCTAAGAGGTTATGAGCCCTATGCTCTGACCTACTCGACCTGATGACAACTCTTATCTACGATAAACTTGCAATCCCTTATCACATCCCAAACCACTTTGGCCACTGGGCTGACACCACCACAACTAAATTTCAGCACCACTTCCCACATCACCCTACCACCACTCAGCACTCTCATCCAAACAATGCCCACTTCATCTACAGCCACAATTGCCATGCCCATGTCTGTCTTGCCAGTGACATCAGCATCTTCATCTTTCACCCCCTTTACTAAAGTTGAAAGGCTAGATGATCATAATTGGATTATGTATATGGAGAGGTATCATGGCAGTAATTCTCAAAAGCAAAAATACCTATGATATCACAACTGGGGATGTTTCCTGGCCTCCTGGCAATGAAACAGTATTTATTGCACCACCACTGTGGAGATGTGGCATGTGCTCTGTGTTGCCCATGAACTGAAGCATGTTCACACTGGTCAGTACACTGTCAGTATGTTATACAAGATGCCTGCTACTGAAAAGACTGACATCCTTGAGCATCTCAACAAACTTACTCTATACTGGCACAAACTCATGCTCCAGCAGAAACCTGTCTCTGCAGATGACTTCAAAAATGCCCTTATTGAATCATTGCCTGCCTCATGGGATCCATATGTTGGTTCTCTAATGGTGCACAACTCCCTTGCAACAATGACCATTGATGAACTCAAGTCAATGCTTTCAGAGGAGTATAAGCAGCGAAAATAACAAGGATGTCTCTCGGATGCTGCCTACACTGTATCCTCTTTCATCCAGAATCAAAAATGCCAGTGCAGTATCTGCTGACATATCAATCATGTTACTGCAAAATGCCATTTCAAGGGCAAGCCACTCATTATGTGTGATATCTGCAAGAAGATTGGGCATGCAGGAGAGAAATGCTAAAAGAATCCTACCAATAAGGGTAAGGGTTGCACTCATGACTGCAATCTCAAGGGAATAAGGGGTGCCACCATAGGCAAAGAAAAGAAAAGAGCAATTGCTCATGTTGCACAGGAATCAGATAGCAAGGATGACCTTGAAAAGAGCTTCACTGCACTTGTAACTATACCTGATAAGGGTGTAATGTCAAAGGCCAATAAAGCCAACTTTTCCACTTACTCATGAATATTTAATTCCAGTGCAACTATACACATGTGTGCACAACAGGAGGCATTTGCTGACTATGAGATAATCCCTCAGTGCATCATGTTGAAACTAGCAATCATGCATGCAGCCATGATGTCAGACCAACCAGATAACCAGTGTGCATGCAGCACACACCTGCTAAATGCTTGCATATGTTCTCCTTTGTAAATACATAGCTTCTACATTCCAAGGGCACATTGATGGTCTTGCATACTTAGTCATTGGCTCAGCCATATCCCCGGATCTGTGTAAGACCACTTATCCCCTTTTTAATACTATACAATCCCTTTTGTATATAAGCTACTTGTTCTTTGTCAAACACCTCAATCCATTGATCACAACAACTGAGGTGAGTTACTTTTACATCCTATTTACCTACTCAAGCTGATGTGTATATAGTTCTGACTCTCAATAGGTAAATACCCAATATTAGTCCATTGATCATGACAATTGAGTTCTGACTTTCAATAGCTATTCTCTCAGGTTATGAGCCCTGAGTTTCCTGAACTCTGATCAAGTCAAACCCATTACTGCTCTGCCATGTCCATTGTTCCAGTCATCACTGATACCCTCCCAAGCAATGTTCCCAAGCTTGAAGTCAAGGAAACAAACTGGGCCATCTTCACATTCTATTTCCAAGTCACAGTTGAAGCCAAGGAATTGTGGGGCTATATGGATGGCACAACCCCTTGCCCAAGCTACACTACCCCTCTAAGTGCCAACCAAACAGACAAAGTCAATAAATGAAAGAAGGATGAACAAATGGCAAAGCATCTACTTGCTTAGCAAATCCTGAACTCAACTGCCTTACAAATCCAGAAAAAGGCCACTGTAGCTGAGATGTAGGATGAGATCAGCAAGGAATACACTGAGAAAGGTGTATATGCACAAATGGACCTGCATGCACAGTTTCTTGAATCAAAGCTTATCAAGGGAGCTGATGTCCACCAGTTTCTCAACAGACTGTAAACAAAACAGGAAGAATTAGCTGCTGTAGGTGTCAACATCAATGAAAAAGATTATCAATCCACCATCATTAAATCCCTACTGAACCATCTTGCCAACTTCACATCAAGCCAGCTCACTGCTGCTCAAATATTCATGTCTATCAAGACCCTAGATCCTGATGTTTTGATTTCTATGGTAACTGAAGAAGCTGAGCGCCAGAAGGTGAAATACCCAGTGCATAGTGACATGAAGGACCATGACCATGATGAAGCCATGGTGGTTACCTATTCAGAAATATCACAAGGACACAGAAAGAAAAAGTGAGGAAATGAAAGATGAAACCCACCCAAATGCTGGAAATGCAGATCTACAGATCACCTCTCAGTCTTTCACAGAAAAGGAGGTGGTGAAAAGAAACCTACTAGCTTGAATATAGCCAATGTCACAAATGAAGATAGTGACTCAGAAGATGGAGTATTCAGAGTCCTGGATGACTCAAGTGACAATGAGTCTATCCTAGGCCTGTTGTCAGTGGAGTCCTTGGACAAGAAGGAAAATGGAGATGATGAAGACTGGTTCTTGGTCACAGATGAAGACAAACCCAATAATACAGTGACCTCCAAAACTGTTGCAATAATTGACCTCATTACAGTATGTGAAGTGTACTGCAATCATATGTGGGAATTTCACTTTGGTTTGCTGAGGTAATCAATAGCCCTTACTCTTGGCTACCAAATCGGTCCCTGGGTCATGTGATATGGCTCAGTTGCTATAGAGATATGTCTATTTCAAAACAATAGTACCATTGCAACAGTTTTGCACCTGATGGTTTTTGGGATATATTAGTACTTGGTATAGCTGTGACAACCTGGCTTCCTAGGGCTGTTCTATACTCTGGGGTTCCCTAGTTAAAGGGCTTGGAGGAGGTATGCTTCAAGCGACTGAGAAAGGAGCTAAGGGGCTGGGAGAAAGGCAGGGAAAATACAGGTGAATTAAGATGGGGACTGTGCTACTGACAGGCCTTTATATACTCTACACTACAAGGCAGTGCTTGGTCTGTGCTACTGAGGCTATCCTGAGCTACTATAGCTATTGGTATATGAGGCAGAAAGGGCTGTGAAGCATCCATACTGCTATAGGATAAGATATGACAGTGCCTCCTTTATGAGGCTGCTATAGGATCAACATGATGTAGCTGCAAGGCAAATCCTGTACCTGGCTGTGCTAACCTGTGCATGGTCTAGGCTCCATGAGGCTTGTGAGTCAGAGTGACTCCTGACTAGAAATGACTCCATATGACTAGATGGATCTGGACTCAGAAAACTGGACTCAGATTATCAGACATACCAGACTGGGACCTGGATGATATGGATAGTGCACCAGACTAACCAGATTGCAAACTGGACTACTGCTAAAGGGGCAAAAATAAAAAGAAAGGGGTATGAAATAGCATCTGTAACAATAGCCTCCTTTTGCTTTGAGCATGGCTTAAATCCTCCTAGGCATGCTCTCAATCAACTTCTGACACTCCTCAACTGGTATTTCTTTCCATTCCTCCTCAATCCTATCCTATAATCTGAGAACTCCATTGGATGTGTTCTCATGCTCTGCAAGCCTTCTTTTGAGGTAATTCCAAAGATGTTCAATGAGGTTTAAGTCAAGAGACTGTGCAGGCCATACCATAGTTTTGAAATCCTGCTCCTTCAGGCAATCCTTTATCTTTCTACAGGTATGCTTGGGGTCATTGTCCTGCTAAAAGATGATGTCAGAAAAATTCAGACCATAATACTCCAGAGTATTCAGCAAGTCCTTCTTCAAAATCCAAAGATAAAGGTCCCCATCCATCCTACCATCAATCCTGGTACCACAGCCAACTCTTTTCCAAGTTATACAGCCCCACATCATCAAAGAACCTTTTTCATACTTGATTGTTCCTTCCACTAGCATCTCACTAACCCTTTTACCTGCCTTTTTCCACATCCATTTATGTCCATCTGATCCTAGGTGATTGATTTTGATCTTATCAGATCATACTACCTTCTTCCAATCTTCTATCATCCAATTCTTGTGAGCATACAGTAGGCAAAATCTAAATGAGCTTTATGATGCTTGGCTAAGAGAAGAGAATGTTTGGACTTGACCATAGCCTTCATGCAAGTATTTTTCAAGTGTCAATGTACTGTAGTGGTAGAGAAAGATTGATTGATGACATTGGTGAGAGCTTTGGTTACTTAAACAGCAATATTGGCCTTGCCAAAAGAGATGGAATGAATAGCATGGCAAATGTTGGTGGAGGAAAGCTTGGATGAATAGCCTCCAGTAGACTTCTGAAGCTCAGAATGCTTTTTGAAGTGAAGTATAGAGATGGTGGACACAGGAAGACCAGTAGTAGCAACAATAGAGTGAGCAGAGTGTCCAGTATCAAGCATAGAAAGGATGGTATTTTTTTGAGTAAAGGAAATGGATCTCATGATGACATAGTTGGGAATAAAGATGTGTAGAACCTATTTCAAACTCAGACATAGTATTTGTGTGTGTATCTTTATTTGTATGGGCAAATATCACTAATTATCATGTGATTTCAATGATATTTCACTATATTTATGAATAGATGCAAAACTGTTGCAATAGTATTATTGTTTTGAAATAGGCATATCTCCACAGCAACTAAGCCATATCACATGACCCAGGGACTGATTTGGTAGCCAAGAGTAAGGGCTATCAATTACCTCAGCAAACCTAAGCAAAACTCCCACATATGATTGCAATATACTTCACATATTGTAATGAAGTCAATCATTGCAATAGTTTTGGAGGTCACTGTACCTGGGATTTGGATGAGCCACAAGCACTGGAAGTTGAAGACATGGTGTCTGTTAACTGTGCTGGCCCTGCAAATGACCTGGAGAATGTTGCTATGGAAGTAAATGAAGAACATACCTCCCATTGCCAAATCAAGTTGTATGATTCTGGCACCACATGTCACATCTCCCCATACTGTGAGCATTTTGAGAATCTTGTGGATATTCCCAACAAATCTTTTATAGCTGCAAATTACCAGAAGTTTGTCACAACTGGAGTTGGTGACATGATAATCAAAGTACCAAATAGGCATAACATATCACAACTACATCTTACTGAAGTTCTGTTCTCACCTGAGGTTGGATACATGCTAGTATCTATTGGTCATCTTGACAAGCTTGGGCTCTCAACAACATTTGCAGGAGGGCTCTGCACAATCCAAGAATCAGATGGCAAGACAATTGGGCAAATATCACATATTAGGATGTTAAAATGAAGCTGCTCGAGGTCAACTAGTGCTGAGGCCTGGAGTAATGGAGCTTCGAGATATGTGGTCCAGAGGGACAACATGAGCTGCTTCAAAGTAAAAATCAGTCTAATATTGTCAGGATTGATGCAAGCATAGTCCTTATCCCCCTCTTTTGGATAGATGTCCCAATGTCTAGTCAAAGTGTCTGGTTTTGCTCCAAGCTTACCAGGCTGGTACCGAACTACCATATTGAACTGGTTTAGGTATTCAGACCACTGGGCTTGGCGTCATGTCAGGAGCTTTGAGCTGGAAAAATATTCAAGGTTCTTGTGATCTGTGACAACATCTATGGAGTGTCCAGATCCTTCCAAATAGTATTGCCATGATTTGAACATCTTGAAAATTGCTAGTAACTCCTTGTTGTGTATATCATAGTTTAATTCTGCTCCAGTCAAGATCCAGGAGAAGAATGTGATGGGGTGGAGTTTATTGTTGGTTGGAGTTGTGATGGAGAGAATTCTGGCAATGGCATAATTGGAGGCATTGGTTTCAATGGTGATGGGGACATCTGGAATCCAATGCACAAGCACTGGAGTGGATGTGAATGCATCCTTGAGGCATTGGAAGAATTGCCAACAAGCATCAGAGAAGTTCCAAGGGACTCCCTTGCAGGTGAGACAAGTGAGTGGAATGATGATGTCCAAATAACCTTGAATAAAGCAACAATAAAAGTTGGCAAACCTGAGGAAGGACTGAATGTCCTTGACTTTCCTGGGTTTGGACCAGTCCATGATTGTTTTGATCTTTGCAGAGGCCATGGATAGGCTAGAGGATGAGAGGATATATATCTGAGATACTTGATTGTGTCCAAATGGAATTTGCATTTCTCTGGCTTGGCATACAGGCCGTTAGTGCAGAGTAAAGAGATGTGCAAATCTTTTTCTCTCCTTGGTGGCTAGCCAAGGGAACACTTGATAGATAAAAGGGAGTGGTAGAGGAAGTAAGGTGCTTAGTGTAGAGAACTTACATGTGGAGTAGGTGAGTAAGTGATGTGGAGTAGTGGGCACTGAGGATACTCAAAGTGTAGGAGGCAAGATGACTTGTTAACCTAGAGAGTGAGATACTTGAGCTCTCTTATATATACTACTGGACTGTTTGTCTATATATGTACTCTATCTATAAAGAGATAGGAATGATGAAGGATAAGAGATTAGAAAAGTAAGCTGTAATGACTAAACAGCCTTATCTACCAATGGCAAAAAGATCTCCTATCTATAACATATGCCATGAATCAAATGTGATAGTGTAATAGTCTGATGTATCGGACAGTCTAGAGTCTGGGTCTAGAATACGAATGAAAATGGAATAGAATACCCAGATCTCAATACTCTTCCTCACTAGAAACATTAGTACTCATGATGGTAATAACATCAAATACTTCCATCCATGCTCAAAGGGCTCTTTGGTCAGATTCTTAGTAAAGACATCTGCCAACTATTGGTTAGAGGGAACATAGAAAATTTCTACCTCTTTGAACTCAACAGCCTCCCATATGTAATGTTTGGGAATGCGAACATGCTTCATTCGTTCTTCTTGAGCAGGCTTTGAAGTGAGAAAAATAGCTCCCTGGTTGTCAACACACAGGGAAATTGTGGGAAGTGGAAATGTCAATTCCTTGAAGAGATTGCAAATCCATTGGATTTGTTTAGCACACTCTGTTATCCTGCAATACTCTGCTTCAGTGGAGGAAAGTCAAACTCTCTTTTGGCATTTCAATAACCAGGATACAATCCCATTAGCCAAGAAGATAGAGTAACCGGTGGTAGATCGAGAGGTCTCAATATCTCCAGTCCAATCAGTGTCAGAATAAGCAATGAATCCATTATTGGATCCATCTCTAGTGTATCTCAAGCACAATGAAGTGGTATGTGTGAGGTAGTACACTATATATAGTGCCTTCTGCAAATGCTCCTCAGAGGGATTAGCAGAGAACTGGAACATCTTGATCACTGAGTAAGCAAGATCTGGTCTTGTTCCAAGCATGATATAGAGAAGTGAACCAATTACCAATTGGTACTTCTGCTTCAGAACAGGAGATGATGTATTAGCATTGGGTCTTGGTTGATAACTGGCAGGTAGAGGAATAGAAACTGGTTTACAGTTTGTTTGACCAAAGCGCTCAACAACCTTGATGACATATGAGATTTGATCTAATCTCAGAGAACGTTTCTTGCAATCTCTGGTGATCCTCATTTCTAGATATTCAGTAACCTCACCTAAGTCGTGAGATTTCCAATGTTTCATGAAATGCTTCTTGTAATTGAGGACTAGAGCTTTATCACTACTCAAAAAAAGAGCATTGTCAACATAAAAGACAAGAATAATCAAATGCTTTCCATTACATTTGATATATACTTCTGGATTAGCCAGGGTCCTCTTGAATCCCATTTCAAAGAGTGAAGCATGCAAGGCCTTATTCCATTGTAGGGTGGCCTGCTTTAAGCCATAAATGGCTTTTCCAAGTTGACAAACCTTGTTCTCTTGACCTTTTACTATGAAACCTTCAGGTTGAACCAAATAGAGGTCTTCCTCAAGTTTGCCAAATAAAAATGCTGTTTTGACATCGAGAGCATGTGTCAAGTCTGGTCCTCCAGGCTCAAGTCTGGCAGAGGAAAACAAAAGGGATGGAGGTGTTGACTAAGGTCAACTGGAGGTATGGAGATGGAGATACAGAGATACACAGGGGTGAGGACATTGGTGTAGGATGTATGTGTTGCATCCTTGTCAGATCCCATGTCCTTGTATTTAGAGTAGAGAGAAAATAGAGGATGGAGAACAAAGACTAAGTCAGACTCAAGCTAGAGGTGACTTATTTGATATTCAAACTAAAGTACAATGGAGAAACTACAGGAGTTTATATACTAATGTCTGGTGACAACTTTGGACTGGAAACTACTAGGATTGAAAGTTAAGCAAGGGCTATGTACACAGAGATGAATAAGTCAGAGGGTGAAGAATATTGGAATACTGACTAGCTGACTAAAGGTGTAATACAGACTTATGAAGTTGAACTAGAACAAAAGGAGAGAATATAAACAGTGCCATCTGGAGTGCTCAACTCTGACAAATTCCAGAACCCTAAGACCATGGCAATGTCTGGAAGATCAGAGAAGACTAGAGTTAGACTTTGCAGAAATCAGGGATATGACAGTATCCCCCTCTTAGGGCCAAGTCCTTGAGGCCCAAATAACCCCTGAGTAGAAATGTGGACCTTCATGTGGGCACACTTATCTGTAAGGTGGAGATCACATGACTCCATTGATCAACAGATCAATTTGAACTCCAAAATTTTCCCAGTATAAAGATAGCCATGTTTCCAGCTTCTATCCTTAACCACCAATCACCATCATGTCCAATTCAATCGAAAACATCCACAACTGGCTGGACACTTGGCTTGCTGAGTGCAAAGATGACAACAATGCATTGTGGGATGCCAAGGCCTTGGAGCACCAGAGATACTTGAAGGTGCACAAGGAGGAAGAGCAGTGGAAGAGGCACAAGGCAGAGGAGGCAAAGTGCAAGGCTGAGGAAGAGACACGTCGAAAGGCAGAGGAGGAGTGTCATCAATGAGAGGTGGAGGTGGAGGTTTGCCAGAAGGTAAGTCCAGGTTTCTGGAGTTAGTGACGAGCTGACCAGTCTGTAGGTGGCAGAAATCCAGGCGCAACAAGGCATCAACAAGGGCAAGGGGAAGATGTCTTCGAAGTGCCAATGATGCCAGGTCTGGGGCTATGAGTGCTGTCCCAGGCCTGGTAAGTTGACCTTGTGCATGAAGTGCCAGGATGCTAAGGCCAAGTGTGAGCAGCCAGGAATGAAGCGAACAGAGAAGCAGAGGAGACATGTGGACAGCAAGGCGGGGCTATCGAGGAAGAAGAAGAAGACGTTGACACCAGAGAAGTCAGAGGAGGAGTCAGAGAAAGGTCTGGAGGGCATTGACTGGGCAGAGATCACCCGGAATGCCCTCAAGATTGTGGAGGAAATCTGGGACACCTTGAGGATGCAGGTGAGGTGCACCAACCACCAGAACACTCTTCTTGAGTGTTTGGTGGAGCTCAAGGCAGAGAAGGTATATGGTTCCAATGAGGACAAGGATGTGGAGAAGAAGGGCAAGGAAGTAGAGAAGAAGGGCAAGGAAGTGGAGGTGGGTGCAGAGCTAGCAGAGCTGGCTAGTAAGGAAGTGGAGATGGACACAGAGGAGGATGGAGAAGGAGAAGAAGTGGAGTAAAAAGGAAAGAAAACATAGTTTGTAAATAGTTGATTCTAATGTCAAGGGTTATGAGATGAACAAAAATGGAGAGAAAAGAAAAAGGAACTTAAGGTTGGAGTGGACCAGGCTTGTCTGGATACTTTTGGTGGAAGTCTTAACAAGTTCCATTGCGTGTCCTAACTCTGTAGTGAGTAACCAAGATGTTTTGTCATCAGTTCCTTCATATCCTAACCAGTGTACCAGATACAGGAGTTGGCAGTGACACCTTCTCTGATCGACCTTAGAGTTGAGAATCTCTTCAATCTCGTATTCTGGTTTGCTGTCAACCTCAACTGGAGGTGATGGAGGTTGGATGTGGTTCAGAATTATGTTCAGAGTTGAAGGTTCTAGTTGTGAAACATGGAAGATTGGGTGAACAGATTTCATTGATTCAGGGAGATGAAGAGTGAAGGAATGAGTACCAGGTTTGGCAATGGTAGTAAATGGTCCCAGGTACTTTTCAGAGAGTTTCTTGGATGGTCGTGTAGACTGGAGGTATTTTGCTTTGAGCATAACTTGATTGCCAACCTGGAAGTCCAGAGCTGGACTTCATTTCTTGTCTGCTGGTCCTTGGTAGCATTGTTGCACTTCTAACATCTCTGACTGGAGAAACTCATGGAGTTCATCCAAGTCTGTGACGTAGGACTGGGCTGCAGAAGAAGACAGATTTAGCTTGGAACAGATGGAAAAGTTTGGATGGTAGCCCTTATTAGTGAAAAAGGGTGATACTCCAGTGGTAGCACTAGGAGCGTTGTTGTATGCGAACTCCACAAGATGCAGGAGTTCGGACCAGTTATCCTGTTGGTAGTTGCAGTATATCTGAAGGTATTGCTCCAGGGTCTGATTGGCGTATTCTGTTTGACCATCCCCCTCTGGATGATATCCAGAGGTGAAGTGGAGGCGCATGTCAAGAGCTTTACCTAGTGACCAGAAAAAGTGCAATATGAATTCGGAGCCCCTGTTGGAGGTGACATGGAAAGGAACTCCATGCTTGGAGAAAATGTGAATCAGGAATAACTTGGCAAGTTGGATGGAGGTAATTGTGTTGTAAGTCAGAATGAATATGGACTGTTTTGTCAGTTTGTCAATGACCATGAGGATGGCTGTAAAGCCTTCCAAAGGGGGGAGCTGTTCAATGAAGTCCATGGAGATGGAATTTCATGGTTTCTCCAGGATTGGAAGTTGTTTCAGGAGT
The DNA here is from genome assembly GCA_038089435.1 of Boletus austroedulis. Taxonomy (NCBI): domain Eukaryota; kingdom Fungi; phylum Basidiomycota; class Agaricomycetes; order Boletales; family Boletaceae; genus Boletus; species Boletus austroedulis. The sequence goes on along the minus strand of JBBPKX010000013.1, from coordinate 9,905 downwards.
CCGTATGGATGATGACAAGGAGTCTTTGAGCAAGTGCAGGCTGTACATGAATCCACATAGTTCTTTACAAAAGTCCTAATGTTGGGCCAAGTGTATTCGTAACAAATGAGTTCCAATGTCCAGTTTTGACTGAAGTGTCTGGTGGTTGGATGGTCGTGGAATGTCCAGAGAATACAGAGATGGAGGTTGTTAGATTCTGGGACATAGATACGATTGTCCCATAGGAGGAATCCTTCAGAATTGATAGTCCATTGTGGGTTGGATGGCTTAGACAGAAGCAGGGGGAATGCAACAGGATTGTTGGGGAGGGCAGACAAGATGTCCAAATGGAGTTGCTTGATGTTGACCAATGCTGAGGCCTGGAGTAATGGAACTTCAAGGTATGTAGCCTGGAGGGATGACACAAGCTGTTCCAGAGTAAAAATCAGCCTAAAATTGTTGGGGTTGACATGAGCATAGTCCTTATCCCCCTCTTTGGAGTAGATGTCCCAACATCTAGTCAATGTGTCTGGCTTCACTCTGAGCTTACCAGGCCAGTACCAGACTACCATGTTGAACTGATTAAGGTACTTGGACCACTGGGCTTGGCATTGCGTCAGGAGCTTGGAAGTAGAGAAGTATTCAAGATTCTTGTGATCTGTAACAATGTCTATGGGAAGTTTGGAGCCTTTCAAGTAATGTCACCATGATCTAAATGCCTCATAAATAGCCAGTAACTTCTTGTCATGGGTGTTGTAGTTTAATTCAGCTCCAGATAAGGTCCAGGAGAAGAATGTGATGGGGTGGAGTTCGTTGTCGGACGGAGTTGTGATAAAAAGAATATCAGCAATGGTGTAGTTGGAGGCATCGGTTTCAATGGTGATGGGGACATCTGGAATCCAGTGCACAAGCACTGGAGTGGATACGAATGCATCCTTGAGGTGTTGGAAGGATCTCCAGCAGGCATTGGAGAAATCCCAAGGGACCCCCTTGTGGGTGAGACGAGTAAGCAGAATCACAATGTCAGAGTAACCTTGAATAAAGTGATGGTAAAAGTTTGCAAACCCAAGGAAGGACTGGATGTCCTTGACTTTCCTGGGTTTGGGCCAATCTATGATTGCCTTGATCTTGTTGGAGGCCATGAAAAGACTGGAGGGAGAAAGAACATATCTTAGATATTCAACCATGTCAGAGTGGAATTCACATTTCTCCAGCTTGGCATACAAGCTGTTAGTATGGAGATGCCAGAGTACTTCACAAACATGTTTATGGTGCAATTCCTTGTCATGGAAGTATATTAGGATATTGTCAAGGTAGACCATGACACAGACATTGAGCATGTCTGTGAAGATACTGTTGACAAACCACTAAAAGGCCGCTGGAGTGTTTGTAAGTCTGAACAGCATCACCAACCACTCGAAAGATCCATAACAAGTCCAGAATGCGGTTTTCCACTCATCTCCCTCTACAATATGGACCAAATGGTATGCATGACAGAGATCGATTTTCGTGTAGATCTTGGCTCTGGAGGGAGCATTGAGAAGGTTGGAGGTACAAGCAAGGGGGTAGCGGTCTTTACATGTAATCTTGTTCAAACCTTGGAAATCAATGCAGAGTCAGAGGGAGCCATCCTTCTTCTGGACGAACAACACCAGAGCCATGTGCAGAGATGTGGAGTGACGAATGAATCTGATGTTGAGGTGTTCATCGAGGAAGTCACAAAGGGCTTGTTGTTCAGTTGAGGAAATGGAATAGATCTTTCTGACTGAAGGTTCTGCACCTTCTTCCAAATCGATCTTCAAGTTGTAAGGCCAATGTGGAGCTAACGTGTCGGCCTTCTTCTTGCTGAAGACATCCACAAAATCATGGTATTCCAAAGGAACACTGGAGAGATTGATCTTCTTGTTAGAAGACGATGCAGCAGAGGTGGAGGTGAAGCAAGCAGAGATTTCTTCAGTAGATTGAAGGGAAAGGGAGAACTGGACTGAGCCCTCCATCTTGTAGGCATGATGAAATGCAGCTGCATTGATGAAAGAGATGTGGGGAGCAGGAAGTCCAGGAGCTTTTGGCAAATCTGGAGTGCTCAAAGGAGTGTCAATGAGCAATGGAGTTGCCTCAGAAGGCACAGAGGTTGATATCAGGATTGGCATCCTGTCTACAGGAGTTTGGAAAGTAATGCTGCTCGTAACCCAGTCAATCAACAGATTGTAGTGGGTAAGCCAGCATTGTCTGAGAACAAGGCTGCATTGAGGATCCAACAAGGTTATGTAAAATACATTGGAGGTAGAGATGCCAGAAGCGAAGGAGAAGGTTAGATATATAGCAGAGTTAATAATGAAAGTGGAAGAGCTGTCGAACAAGCATAGACTGATCAGAGGGATGGAGTACATAGAAAGGTTATGTTTATCTACAAAAGAAGAGTCTATGAAACAATGAATAGAGCCAAAATCAATGAGAACTGGTACATTGGAGATATTATGTACAGGCAATGATATTAGCGGGTGAAGAGAATTGGGGTTGGAAAGAGTGGACACGTTGAGATGTACTGTAACTCCTTGAGAGCACAGTCAGGTTCAATGCAACTCCCAGCCTGTGCAGATGCTTGAGAGTCATGCTCTATTTTTTCACCTCTGAGGAAGTGGAGGTCGAAGCCGGCATGTCCAGAGTCATTGATGCAGCTCAAGCCTTCAATGCTCTAGAGTTTGACTTTGGGCATTTCTTGGCAGAATGACCACTCTCACCACAGAAAAGACACAAATTTAAATGGAAGTGGTGCTGACGTTCCTTCAGGAGGAGTTTACTGTCTTTGCCTAATTTAGAAAAAATGGTAGAAGGCATAGAGGAAGTGTTACCCTTCTTGAAAGAATTGTTTCCTCCTCTGGAAGATCTGGAGTTAGGGGTGGAGCTAGAGGATGGATAGGAACCTTTGGACTTGTCGTTCTTAGGTTTGGAAGATAAAGTTGGAGCAGAGCTCGACAACTTGTGGAAAGAATGGGGATTGCTAGAGTTCAATCCAGAGGCCTTTGAAGCATGCAATATTTCTTCCTTGTGCTCCCAGTACCTCTGGTCGATCTGTTGGGCCAGAATGTACAAGTCGTAGATGGTGTCGGGTTTTCTGTAATGAGCGATTTCGTCTTTGATGCGATCTGGAAGTCCATTATAGAAACTCTGGCAGAGAGCACTGGGTCCCCACTTGTGGACTTGGTTCATGAGGCAATTGCACTCAACAATATACTTGGAGATGCATTGGATCTCCTTCATATGCAGTTGCTCAAGCTGAGCTTCTGCTTCAGCAACAGGATCATGAGGTCTGAAATTCGATTGGAGCTCAAAGAGGAAGGCTCTTCAGTCGTCCATCCATAAGGGTTGATTGGCCAGAGCTAGATCTCTGAGCAAGTCTGGCTCAATGTAGTCCAAGGCCATGCCCTTGAGATAGGATTGAGCAAATGTGACCTTCTGGTGATCACACTTGAACGACTTGGGATTTGCCTGGAAATTGATTTCACACTGGACAATGAAGAGGCAGAGCTTTTTCAGGTCGGATCCATCAAAGGTGTCTGGTTCTCAGACTTTGGTCTTGGAGTTGCTAGATGGTTCTTTGCGATGGAGTGCCTGACATGTCATATCATGGATGGTGTCGGCAAGTTGGTTGAATGGCTCGAAAGCCAGTAGGACTTTGTTTGGGGGTTGGTTATCATCATCTTGGAGAAGATGATCGATGTCTGGTTCTTTGTCATCATCATCACCACCATTGTTGTCATCAGGGTCATTGGAATCATCACTGCCACCACCACCATCTCCAAAACCTCCAAGACCACCAGTGGCTGCCTGGACTGGCACCAGAGTGTCAACACAACGATGTTCTTCATAGAAGTCATTGTTGCTGTTGTTGTCATTGTCTGGAAATAGTGTGATGTGTGGTTCATTGACAGTTGTCTCCAGAAGTGAAGTAAGTAGAGATAAGGGTCACCACCTCTGGGAGATAGAGGGAGCCTGGCATTGGGTGAGACTGATGTATTCACCTGGTACCAAGTACAAGGAGCCAAAGGCACTCTGCAGGATACCAGTACGAGTGGTGTGTGTATGCAACATAGGGATGGGAAATAGGATCTTGACAAGTGGAAGTTTGAATATACTGTCAAGTCTGGTTCTCTGGGCTCAAGTTTGGTGGAGGAAAACAAAAGGGATGGAGGTATTGACTAGGGTCAACTGGAGGTATGGAGATGGAGATATGGAGATACACAGGGGTGAGGATGTTGGCACAGGACATATGTATCACACCCTTGTCAAGTCCTGTGTCCTCATATTTAGAGTAGAGAGAAAATAGAGGATGAAGAACAGAGACTAAGTCAGACTCAAGCTAGAGGTGACTTATTTGATATTCAAACTAAAGTACAATGGAGAAACTACAGGAGTTTATATACTAATGTCCAGTGACAACTCCAGACTGGAAACTACTAGGGTCGAAAGTTAAGCAAGGGCTATGTACACAGAGATGAATAAGTCGGAGGGTGGAGAATATCAGAATACTGACTAGCTGACTAAAGGTGTAATACAGACTTATGAAGTTGAACTAGAACAAAAGGAGAGAATATAAACAGTGCCATCTGGAGTGCCCAACTCCGACAAATTCTGGAACTCTAAGACTGTGGCAATGTCCAGAAGACCAGAGAAGACTGGAGTTAGACTTTGCAGAAATCAGGGATATGACAGCATGCATCTCCCAATCCTCTAGCAATGCTAACACAAGGAGTAAGTGAATGGTTTCAAACCTGGTTACTGGAGAGAAAGTCTCCTTGTAGTCTATACTGAAGACTTGGGTAAAGTCTTTTGCTACAAAGCATGCCTTCTTGTAGCCATCACTTTTTACTGTATATATCCATCTTTCCTTGATGGGTTCATGACCTTTAGGTAAGTCACACAACATCCAAATCTTTTGTTCAAGTAAGAACTTGTATTCTTCTTCCATTGCTGTTCTCCATGCTTGTTGGTCATCAGGGGACATTCAGAGTATGTCTCGATATGTCTTTAGTAATTTCTTCATGATGGCAGCATGTAAGCAGTATCATATCCACTGAGAACTATAAAGATCACCCATATCTTCATTATTTGTAGGACATGGAGTAGCATCAACTGATGGCATTCCTTGTCCCTGTCTCAAAGTAGAATCAGTGTGGAAACTGATAATAAACAGTGTGCTGCCTTGGGTGCATACCAAACTCATTCTAGGACAATAGGCACCAGTCCCTCAGAGTGTACAATAACTTTCCCTGACACATGCATGAGAACTTCTGTGCCATTGGCTACGGAAGCATAGCACATTTCCTTTTCAAGGTGCACGAAATCATCTAGATATAGAGTGATATGATCAGTGCAACCACTGTCAATCATCCAATAAGAACAAGTGGTGTTAGAACTTTCTCCTACCATGTAACAGCCAGAAACATCAAGATCAAATTCAGTTATGTCATCATCATATACATCGGGAAGAGTAATATACTTAATAGGCTGCAGAGCAACTGAAACCAGTAGGTCTCAGGCAAAAGTACCTGGCAAAGTATGGCTTGACGCTAGTCCTCCAATGGTGATGACCTATTTCTTGGCCTTCTTCAACTGTTTATATTTTTCCTAAGAGACTCCACCTGGATCCACAATGTCCTGAGTCTCTTTCTTAAAAGGATATGTGGTGGATTTGAAAGGACTGGTTAGAAGGTCCAGCCATGTCAACCATATCCATGCCATCATCCTCTTCTTTCCAACCTGCATACATGACTGTAGAGTTGAAGTCTGTAAAATTGACCTCCATCATTTCTCGACAATGGGTATCTATCTCAAAGTTGGCATCATCCATCTCTATTTGATCAGGAGGTAGGTCATTGAGGGATGGAAACAATGGTTCCATGACCATAGCATGAGTGACAGCTTGATGAGCTTTCACTTTACCCTTTCTCTTGCGATCAGGAGCAGACCCACACTGTTCATGCTGCTCTTGTCGCTGTTGGAAGTACTCTCTTGGACCTTGAGGAGGACCACCACACCCTCAGCAATTGCGCTAACCTCTAGACAGTCCAGCAGCTGGTTGTTGGGGCTGGTGTTGTTGGCCTTGTTGGCCTCTCCATCTGTTATCAAAGGGGAGTCCACCTTGGATAACATTAGTTCAATGGGCTTGAGAGGAAGGTCCCACTTGGACTTCAGAGATGTGGGAGGAAAGGGGGCAGATCTTTGAGTGATGTATGTCAACTTCACGTAAGATCACTTGCTATATGGTTGTGACAGTGAAATTGGTAGGATTGATGGTATGGATAATGGTGGAGTAAAGGGGGTCAAAATTGTCTGGGAGCTGCACAAGAAGTATCATGGCCTTTAGTTCTTCAGATAAGTGAAGACCAGAGTTATAAGTACTTTGGAAGTGCTGTTGTAAAGACATAATGTTCTCAGTAATATGGTTATGCTGGATATGAGTGTGCAAGACTTTGTTGAAGTAAAAGAATTGCCCAGAGATTCCTTTAGAGGAAAAACAGTTGGAAAGCATCATCCAAAAAGTATGCATCATGCTCTGGTAAAGAGTAACCAGAGCTGTTTGCATTCCACCCTGGAAAATGGTCCAGGTAGTGGGTGCTGATGCTGCTAGGACATTGTTTACTATTATGCTAATAAAACCCAGCATCTTCTAATCTGTGGTCTTCCAATCATCTTCATTGAAGATATCCTGGATTGTAGCCCAGGTGCTGTCTATATAAGGTCCTGCTCCACAAGAAGTAATGATGGAGTGGACTCTTACGGACCAAACAGGATAGTTTTCAGGTCCTTCAAGGATTGGGATGCAGCTAAGGATAGAACCTTTGATCTTGTATTCAGTTGCTTTGGGTATGGTAGTGGCCATTTCTAAACACAAATTTCATTAGTCAACTTTTCATAGGCAAAAGCATACCTCCTTCTTTGGTCAAGATTCTCCAACTTAATAACCAAGCCAATCACCCATATTAAATAAACAAAGACCATTGTATTAATACAAATGGTTCCTCCTTCTTCTTCAGTTTTTCCCTCGAACTGCTGCTTGTCTCCTGGGCCTGGGGCGATCTATGGTCTCCATTAAGGTGTCCAAGTAGACCTGCTGTTCAGCATTATGCTGGACAACAAGATACTGCTGTTGAAGTCTTGCCAAATGGTGGGTAGTGGAATCCTCTCACCAACATCTTCAGTGCTCAGTATCAAACTGGCAATTCCAGAAGCATTATGAGGGAGCAGGCAGATTCCAATCTCTATGAGGGTCAAACCAAAGGTTAGAAGGGTACTCCCAGTTAGGAAATAATGAATCTACAAGAAGACTATGCAGACAAAGGTCTGGATCAAAACTATGAGGAAGTTTGCACATAAATATTGGCAAAAAGAAATCTTGCCATAAAACCTCATATCCCTGGAAATAGACTAAAGCATTCAGTGTCATATTGTAAGTCTCAGAGGGAAAAGCCTGTAATGAATCCCTAAGATGGGTGTACATTTCATTTTTCCATCATTCTTGATTGCAGGTCACAGCCACAGTATAGCCACAGAGTTCCATGAGTCATCACAAGTCATAACGAGTCATCACAAGTCATAACGAGTCACATCAAGTCATAACGAGTCATAACCTCGATCAAGTCACAACAAGTCATAATAAGTCATACCAGAGTCAGTAGGAGTCACTCTTGGTCACTCTGACTCACATGCCTCATGCAGGAGTCACTCTTGGTCACTCTGACTCACATGCCTCATGCAGCAGGCACTATGCACAGGATAGCACAGGATGCACAGGTTAGCACAGCCAGGTACAGGTTTAGCCTTGCTGACGCCTCATGGAGAGAGGCCTAGTCACATTGGACCAATAGCAGTAGTCTCTCATCACAGCCTTACCAACCTCATGTACCAATAGCGATAGAGGCTCAGGATAGCCATAGTATAGCCTCAGTAGCACAGACCAAGCACTGCCTTGTAGTGTAGAGTATATAAAGGCCTGTCAGTAGCATGGTCTCTATCTTAATTCACCTGTATTTTCCTTGCCTTTCTCCCAGCCCCTCAGCTCCTTTCTCAGTCGCTTGAAGCGCACCCCCTCCAAGCCCTTTAACTAGGGAACCCCCAGAGTATAGAACAGCCTAAGGAAGCCAGGTTGTCACAAAGCCCATCTGGTGCCAGAATATGCTGAAAAAAGGGATTCATCCATGGAATACAAAAAAGAACAAGCTAAATTAGACTCATCAAGGGTACTAGCCTCGATGAAAGTGATCCAAATGGGGATCACAACCCGATTGGATTTCAGGTCTCTTACCTGTGGCATGACATCTGTCTGCTGTAGGCAAGGAGCTTGTCCTTCCCTTTCAAGATTGTTGTAATGAAGGGAACCAATCTCAGCGGGATCTTCAGGGATAGGGTGGACATCCAGGAATTCTGTGAGACATCTGGCCAAAAGTGTTGGATGGGAAAGGGAAATGATATCTGATGACTTGTACCATTCAACCTGTTCAAAAGAATCCTGGACTTCTAGGGTGGTTTGTGCATTCCTCAAGTTCCAGAGTACTTGGCTGTAGAGGTTCTCCATTTAGTAGATCGTGAGGGGAGAGATATGTTGGAGGAGGAGAGGGAGAAGGAGGAGTGTTGACAGGAAGTTCTAGACAATGGGTTAAAGATGATTCAGGTATAGAAACCCAGGATTCTCCTTCAACAGGAATTAAACCTGAAGGGATTTGGATGGTAGTTTTGTTGTCTGAGTCATCATCAAGGTAGATGAAAATAGAACCTGACTGTCTCAACATGCAGTGATTTGTCAGGCAACTGCAGTGTTCTCCTTCTTTGAGATGTCATTTGCACTCAGGGCAAATGTAATGGAAGCAGAGGCCTTGGGGATTCCAGTCCTGTAGGCAATTGGTAATACAACCTTCAGGAGGGCAAGGCCACATCCTATATATTCTTCCTCTTTGTAAAATTGGAACAACCTCAGCAGATGGTACCTGAGGTCTCTTCAGATGAATCTGGGCAAGGGGTGACAGTGTGGGAGTTGGATTGGATGGTCTCACCTCAGAAGGTGGTGGTGCAGCATGAACCTGATTAGGTGTGTGAAAAAGAGCAAACTGCAAGACATAATTGTTTCTGTCAGCAGTAGCATAAGCACCAATGAAAGTAAAGAAACCATCCAAGACCAAAAAGGAACAGGCTATGCAAGCCATTAAGAAGACAAAGAAATTGTTGATGGTGAGGGTAGGGGTAGCAAAAACAAGAGATTGAAAAATCCCTTGGAGGTAGCATATGACTTCAAGAAAAAGCTGTACAAGCCTAGACTCCATAGCACCAAGCATAAGGGAGACTGGGAAGACATCAAAAGTATGTCTGGCCTTAATAGTGCTTGGGGCTCATAACCCAAAGAGATGTGCAAATCTCTTTCTCTTCTTGGTGGCTAGCCAAGGGAACACTTGATAGATAAAAGGGAGTGGTAGAGGAAGTAAGGTGCTTAGTGTAGAGAACTTACATGTGGAGTAGACAAGTAAGTGATGTGGAGTAGTGGGCACTGAGGGTACTCAAAGTGCGGGAGGCAAGATGACTTGTTAACCTAGAGAGCAAGATACTCAAGCTCTCTTATATATACTACTGGACTGTTTGTCCATGTATGTACTCTATCTATAAAGAGATAGGAATGATGAAGGATAAGAGATTAGAAAAGTAAGCTATAATGACTAAACAGCCTTATCTACCAATGGCAAAAAGATCTCCTATCTATGACATATGCCATGAGTCAAATGTGATAGTGTAATAGTCCAATGTATCAGATGGTCTAGAGTCTGGGTCTAGAATACAAATGAAAATGGAATAGAATAACCAGATCTCAATATGGAGATGCCAGAGTACTTTATGGACGTGTTTGCAGTGCAATTCCTTGTCATGGAAGTAAATCAGGA
>JBBPKX010000012.1:35662-47808 GCA_038089435.1 Boletus austroedulis | reverse complement strand
TCCCAGAGTGTTCCTCACAGGTTTGACCAAGTTCCAAATCCCACTTCGTACCTTGGATGACAGGTACCTTCAGGGACTTCTACAACGTGCGCAAGGTGGACACTCACGTGCATCTGGCTAGTTGCATGAACCAGAAACATCTATTACGATTCATCAAGGCAAAGATGAAACGCAGTCCCCATGTATGTCCCCTTTGTGCTCGCTAGCTTATGGCCCTAATACCGCCACCCACCAGGATGTTGTTATATTTCGCGATGGTGCCGAACTGACGCTTGAGCAAGTTTTCCAGTCCCTTAAATTGAGTGCCTATGATCTGTCCATCGACACGCTCGATATGCATGCACACCAAGATTCATTCCATAGGTTTGATAAGTTCAACCTTAAATACAACCCGATTGGAGAGTCTAGGCTTCGAGAAATCTTTTTGAAGATCGACAATCGCATTGATGGACGTTACTTTGCCGAACTCACCCAAGGTGTCGTTTATTCCGATGATCAGGTACTCCGGCTGCTAATCGTTTTATAGAGGTGATGACAGATTTAGAGCAAAGCAAGTACCAGGTGCGCAAATCACTTGCGTACTCTCCCGTCGCACTCACTTTTACAGAACTGTGAATGGAGAGTGAGTATATATGGTAGATCGGTGGACGAATGGGATAAGGTTGCCAAATGGGTCATCAACAACAAGTTATTCTCGCACAACGTTCGCTGGCTCATCCAAGTGCCACGCTTGTACAACGTTTACAAAGAGAATGGCGTGATTAGAACTTTTGAGGACATTGTGATTAGTGGGTTGCCAATCGTTGGTCTCATGTCTTTCGTTTAAAATTTGTTCAGATTTATTCCGCCCACTATTTGAAGTCACTAAAGATCCAACTTCACATCCGGAACTCCATGTATTCTTGCAGCGTGTGGTTGGTTTTGATAGCGTAGACGACGAGTCAAAGGCGGAACGCCGGATTCATCGCAAGTTCCCTTATCCTCATCTCTGGGACGCCACTCAGAACCCCCCCTACTCGTACTGGTAAGGCCGCTTACGGATCCCTTCCCGCTAGACTGTCATTCCTCGCATTAGGATCTACTATATGTTTGCCAACATGGCCAGTCTCAATCATTGGCGGCAGGCGCGAGGCTTCAGTACGTTAGCTTATTGGTTGTAGTCATAACTTCACCGATTTCTGATGATAGACACGTTCGTCCTCCGACCCCATGCGGGAGAAGCAGGCGATACCGATCATCTTACTGCTACATTTCTCACGTCTCACTCCATCTCTCACGGTATACTTCTTCGCAAGGTTCCCGCGTTACAGTATCTTTTCTATTTGAGACAGATTGGTCTCGCGATGAGCCCTTTGAGCAACAACGCCTTGTTTCTCACGTATGAGCGCAACCCCCTCCCTGACTTTTTCAAGACCGGGCTGAATGTAAGCTTGAGCACCGACGATCCGCTCCAATTTCATTTCACAAAGGTGTGTCTCCGTCACCGTCCCATTGGCGTGAAACGGACCGCGTTACTTGATCACAGGAGCCGCTTCTAGAGGAATATAGTGTGGCTGCTCACGTAAGCCTTGTACGGTTTGCGGAAAGGGATATCTCAATCAGACTATGACGCATAGATATACAAGCTTCCTCAAAGCTCGCTCGCCGAATTGGCTCGCAACTCGGTGATACAGAGTGGGTTCGAAATGGAAATCAAACGTCACTGGCTAGGTCAAGAATGGTACCTTGCAGGAGCCGCTGGAAATGATATCCACAAGGTTAGAATGCGATGCTGGCAACGGTGCTACTTTTTCTGACCAAAAAACAATATCCCGTTGTCTACAGACAAACGTGCCAGACATCCGGCTCACCTATCGCCACCAAACCTTGGTTGAAGAACTAGAGATGATTAATTCGTGCTAGGCAATTAGTTTGACTGTGAAGTGTGCTAGTCATCTTTACTTCTTATGCTTCTTTGAACTACGGTTTGACCCCGTGGAATCCGGAAAGTGACAGTCCAACAACTCCCAAGGAAGCCCTGCATTATTTGGCCGATATCACCGTACACAGCAGCATGCCTAAGTGGGGACAATTATTGATGCTTGACTTCAGCCTTCAAGCCGTTTATTCGGCTTTCTCAGTCATTGAGAAGCGACTCCAGCTGTTTCGCGGGAGGATGTTTTTCAAACTCCTCTTGCATGGCTGCTACAATAACAGTAACGATCGGTGGTTAGCCTAGAGCCTAGAAAAAATAAAATAGGCGTCCTGGACTTGTTTCAATAAAGCTCGCTTTTAGACGAAAGCCTTGACAGACCCACCGCTGACAGGCCCGGAGGTCATAACCTTCCTGAGACGCCTTGCATCGGTGGAACGGCCAAAAGCCACGATTAGGGTTCCAGATTCATTCATTCGTGTCAGGTGTGTCACGACAACCTCCTGCCAGTGATGCTAATTGTTGAATTGGTCGTGACTTACTTATTCCTGGACGGTATGAATGAATCCTTTGCTAAAGCCATTTTCGGAGGCGTTTGGACCTATTAAAGGGGGGATCGCCATCCCGACTGCCTGCTAAGCACAAAAATGAAGTCGGACACGTCCAACGATTCTTTTCGGCCACCTCGTACCATTGTCCTGTGCTTCGATGGTTAGTTCAAAAAGAAAAGCTACACAAACATTCGGTCACAACAAGAAGCAGGACCTGGAGTTTTCAACGAAAGGAACCAGGGTCATCGGACGCAACTCCAGAACGAGGATGACTCATTCACCATGGATGTGCTAGAAATATGGTTTGCGGGCTGTCACAGTGGTCAGCGTTCGTTCCATGAACTGGCTATCATGAATCGCTTATGCTTCTCTCAGACACAGATGGAGGGAATGTTGCGGATGATGTCGAGGTCTCTCTTGCGCAGACCACGTTGCATTGGATGGTAGAACAGGTCATTCAATTCCGACGCGGAATACTCTTCGACAAAAACGGGCTCGCACGCCTCGGCATCAAAGTCCCGCTTGCCTCGAGATATTTTAGCGAACTTCCCCATGCTGCCTTTGAAGAAAGAGGATGGGGATTTAAGGATGATTCCGTCGTCCAGGGGTTGTGAATCGACCTAGCCAGCCTACTCCGAGTCCGGGTACCCATCCTGAGCGCTCCGACGGCACAGCACCCTCGTTCGACGCATTGAAGTTAAACAAGCTGTGGTGGATATTGGAAATCCTACCTTTACTTATGCTTGGCAAAATGATGTCAGAAAGTGGCACGCTCAATGCAAGTAAATACTTGGATATCACTTTTAACACCGTTTGACGGAGCAATCGAACTCAGCCTTAACTGGGGAAGACCCCGTGTCATACCTTGCCAGAAACCAAGGTTTCACCACACGGTGAAAGAAAGGATGGGCTACAAACTACTCAAATACAAACTACGAGCAATTCGCTGCGATGATGTAATCTACGTTTGATCACGACATCGAGACCTGGTCCCTCTGTACATGATGCGAATGAGTCACATCCAAAGATCGAAAGTGGCACAAGAAAAAATATCATTACGTCGGGTCGTGTACTACGCGACGGGTTCAAGTGCATGGTAGTGAACTCGGTGAGTTTACTGATCACCAAAGTCAGATGTGGCGGCCGATAGAAATTAGCTCCATCGAGTGGAATGGTACGGAGGCTGGGCATACCGAGGCAGACTTGGCAGTACCTGATGGGTTGGCACAGCCAAACGTGGGTAATTTCACAACGCCTGTGACCTGAGCCACACGGACACTCCCGCGGCGAAGGGAGACTCCAACAGGCACAGCCCGCCGCCTGACATACAGCGGCACCGAGGCGTTCCCTAAGCGAGGCCCGTCGGGTCACGACCAGGTCAATGCTTGAGAGATCGGACTTTTGGTCCGTGAGCGGGAACAGGTTAGAGACGTACATTGCCTCGGATTTCAATACAGCCGGTCTCAACCAGGATTACACCCACGAGGTTCGATAGGTTCGCTTGGCGGATGTGATCCTCAGAGTTCTAACTTCTAACATAACTTCGTCACGGACATGTTTTCCCTCCGACATGTCATTCATCATGCATTCATCCGACGTCGGTCCTGACATCCAATTCTCACAGTACATACCATTCGCAGCGTCCTTGGATCACAATAACGAGCCCAAGGCCGGATTAGATCAAGCTCCGTATGTTACGTTACAAAGTTGCACAGCCTTCTACTAATTTAAGTCCTCACACGCCATGGAGCACTTGTCAAATCGCGCATACAATAATAATAGCGGTATGTACAGAAATGGAACTCAATGTTATAAGTAGCTAGGCCAGGAATAATACCCTTACGGGGGGTCGCTGAGAATTCGCAAGGGAGTGGCGGCACCTTTCTGTCCAAAGAATGATACTCCGGTATTCACTGAAAACCACCAGGCCCGCGCCCATATGCATCGTCTAGAAGCTAAAGACGATCGATTTGTTTGTGAGGCTGCCGCTTAGGTGGCTCCGAGGTGAGAGCGATCAAAGTTTTTTTTTTTTCGTTTTCTCAAAGTTTTACAGCAACGGCAGGGTGAAATTCCCCACATGCTGGCAATGCACTAAAAAGGCATGACAGCTGGGAACAAGCGCTCTCAGAGCTGGACAGGCCGACCTTGGACAAAACCGGGCCAGGTTACCACCATGATACATTGGCGCCGCGCCGGCAGGTTGTAACAGCCACGCTCCATTCTGAACAGCCCAGCCTGGCAGATATCCACTTCTGAAAAGGAAACAGCCTGTGGCCACTGATCAGGGTTGCGGTTGATTGATATTGCCATCAGGCATACTATAAAAATCCTCCCTGGTTCGAGTACTAGTTATTAATCTCTGATCATTGCTCACAGACGGTATCCTCTCTGAGAGCATTGTGTTAAACCAACCTCTATCGAAGATCCTCGACCGACACTCACTGCACTATGTCAGATGCGGGAACAAGTGATGTGTCCAAAGATTCCCCCCGGCCATCTCGTACTATGGTTCTTTGCTTTGATGGCACCAGGGCACAATATAGTTCCATGGTACGGCCTTTTCAGATACCTATCAAATAGGATAGCTCATTGAGTCATCGAGGATAGAATACTAATGTAGTTAAATTTTTTGGCCTCCTCAACAAGGACTGTCCAGACCAGCAGGTGACTTATTATCAGGTACGTTTACTGATTCACGATTGGAATTCCCAAAGTTAACGCTGACATCCACTAGGCGGGGATTGGTACATATTTCGCACCTGGTGTTGTTTCACCGTTGTGGCTTTGGCTAGCATCGCTTATGGATGAGGCAGTCGCTTGGTACGTGCGAATAAGTAACGGAAACAATCCATGAAAGATAACACGTCGACGTAGGTATATAGATGCGCATGTCATGGCTGGCTACAAGTTCCTCATGGAGAACTATCGCACCGGGGACCGGATCTGCTTATTCGGTGGGTAACTTGATGTCTCCATCAAGTTCACTGCTAAATTGGATACAGGCTTTTCTCGTGGAGCATATACCGCCCGTGCATTGGCTGGGATGCTAAACAAGGTGATTCGTATAGTAAGCATTCGGAGCGTCGGTCGTAATGCTGAAACCATGGCTTCAAGGTCGGATTGTTGCCAAAGGACAATATTCAGCAAGTGAGCTTCGCTTACAAGGCATATACACGGACCGATAAGAAAGGGGTCGAGCTCGCTGCCGGTTTCAAGGAAACATTTTCACAAGATGTAAAAGTGGAATTCGTTGGTGTTTGGTATGTAAAATCACCTTTCTGCATTCTTTGCGGCTTACATACCGTCAGGGACACCGTACAGAGTACCGGGGTGCTCATTAACCGTATACTACCTTTCACGGACTCCAACTCAGCCATCAAGGTATTCCGGCATGCACTTTCTCTTGACGAAGTATACCTTATTCAGCTTCGTGCGTGGAATCCTGCTGACCTTTATCATTTAGCATCGTTCCAGATTCCGTCCCAATCTGTACCACTGGCCCACAAAAGACTGCGATGCCGACGAAGTAGTCGACATGGAAGGGCCAGTAAAGCGGACGTTGAACGCTCTGAAGTCCAACTTGAAGCAGATTTTCAGGAAGAAGCGCGCCAAAGTCCAACCACAACAAACAACGGAGTCTACTAATGGTGTTCAACGGAACCAGTGCGATGATGAATTGGCTTCGGATGGAACACAACTTGGGATCGAGTTCGCTGCACAGGAATCGTTCACCACAGACGTGTTAGAAGTATGGTTCGCGGGTTGTCACAGCGGTTGGTTCAAGTTTTATAAGCTGACTATCCGAGTGGCTTATCCTTACTTCAGACATTGGCGGAGGAAATGTGCAGGATGATATTGAAGTGTCTCTCGCACAGATCACGCTGCATTGGATGGTGGAGCAGGTCATCCAGTCTCAGTGTGGAATACTGTTTGACGACGACGAACTTGCACGCATTGGCTTCACTGCCCCAGTACCTACCCCGAAACCGTCCCAGAGGTCCAACAATGAACTTCCCCGGGAAGAAAGCACACAGAAGACTAAGGACGGGTCCGCGGTGCAGGAGTCGCCCAACGAATCTAGTCAGCACAGCCCAAGCCCGGGTTCTTATTCGGACTCGGAGCGTTCCGACGCTATAGCACCGATGTTCGACGAGTTGAAGATTCAAAAGATGTGGTGGATGCTGGAGGTCCTGCCTTTCTCTTATGTTTGGCAGGATCAGAAGGGTGTGTGGCACACTAAATGGAGGTAAGTACATAGTATCATCGCACTGAAACTGGTTGATGACCTTGGCAATCGGACCAGCATTAACTGGGGCATGGGCCGCCTTATACCTTACCGGACGCCAAAGTTTCACCATACCGTGAAGGAGAGAATAGAATACAAGCCCCTCAGCTATAAGCCACGAGCGATCTACGACCATAATGAAGTTTACGTTTAATCACAACCCTCAGAGTTGGGATCTAGGTTTTTCTCGCACTATCTATTATTCAGACTAATATAATTTGAGCCAAGGTAACACTTACTAATACTTAGTAGTAAGGCTATGTAATTACTTGTTTCCGAACGTTTCAACATTCACGCCTACTTTAATGATAGTATGCATATTACACCTTTCTCTACAAGGTCCGTTTAGATTGACAGCTCTGGTGAATCCCTAGTGACGAGTATAAGACATGACCTACCAACCTGGTTTCCCTGCTCTAAACGGACCGAACGGCAACGTGATCGTATGACCATGATCACAAAACAAGTGTAACAATGTTGATCGAGCATATAATGCTCTCCGAGCTCCTTTGCACTGATGCGTGTTGTTCCAAATATGCTCCTATCATATATGTTGGAGTCCAGTGCTCCTTGAAGGCCTGGGAGCCAACAGCAGGATCCCCTGAATCCATCATCAAGTTCTGTGAGTGAGACAGAAACTGTAAACTTTGTCCTCAATGGCTGACAATTCTTGGACTTTTGTTGACGACCGCAGTCCAGGGATTGCATACAGTGTCGCGCCGGGTGCATTATTATGGCACGGAGGTGTGGCACAGGAATACGACCAAACTACAACTGGCCTTGAAGCTGGAGACACAGCAACTTGCTATCTCGGTGCTATGATATTATCAGCTGAAAATCCAGGTGTACCATGCACAGGACGCTAATTTTCTCTGCCCAACCGCCCGACGATGTTCCTTATTCGAACCAAGAGAACTCTCCTCTAGACCAGCTCCCAAGACCACTGCCACATGTCCCGGTCAGGATATTCGACGGAGACATCTGGCTCTCGGGTGGTCCTCTGGAGATACATCCGGAGCACCAGGGGTATTATTAACCCAGAGCTACGAAAAATAAAGATCCTTCCTTTCTTGCCATTGTTCTTGATTGCATGGACACTCTCCACCCTCCCCTGGGAATGGAAATAATCGTTACGATCACAGTTTCGGAATAACGAGAGAAAGCTTGGCTACATTTCACTCCTTTGATCATTTTTGACTGCGGCATTCATCAAGTGGAGTCAGGGATATCAGGGACCGCTGGAGTGCGCACCTTGCCACTGCCGTGTCCAGGCGCACTGGGCGCTGGCTTGGTCTGTGATCGTACCTGTAATTTGACTCTCTGCCGTACTTGATGATACCCCTGGCAGCCACACACATCGCACACACATCAACGCATGAGCGCTTGAGCCACTAACACGGTGGTGTCATTCCGGTTATGATGTAGTCAGCGCTGAGACGGGGCTGTGATAATCAGTAGCAGTGGCCTGGCTGTGCACGCTCCACTGATTATGCAGTTGGTCTTGACACCGAGTAAGCTCTTGACCATAGCATCCCGGCACCCCGATATAACTTCACGGCTTTTACGTGTCCTACCGTGATGGTGGATCATTAGTACCTAGGCACGAAGTCAGCCCGGTGACTTAACGTTCACCAGGCCCAATAACGACCGTGCTTGTGCAATGTACTCGAGTTGTTGAATCACCAGTGAATAAATGTATTGCCCTTTACTATAATACAAGAACATTAACAAACTGAGATAATGATGTGCGAGGAAGTAGCAAGTGACAACTCGTAATCGTCTAAAGAAGGAAACTTTGAGGAACGCAAGCAATGAGAGGTCAACTCAAAACGTGTTCGCCCAAGTTTCGAGATCGAAAGTCGACGCCCGCGCCTGCCCTATCCAATCATGTTTCTACCACGGCCCTGTTAGTATGATCGACATCCCGAGATTCGTGAAACGTACCAGCAGCTCCTTGGGAGTCTTCCTGGCATCGGGATCCTTGAGTAAACAGCTGTCCACGAAGTCCTCTGCTTCTTTGGGGAACCGTCCTTCAGGAGTCAACCGGGGAGCAGGTTCGTTTACGATGTGCTGAAGCAGCTCAAGGATACTCATCATCATGCCTCCTCCTTGTAAGCTAACACCTTTGGATTTTCTTCGATCTTTCTTCGCATTTATATCCTTGTCCCTCCTGACGGGCGGTAGTGTCATGGTATTCGGAGAAAGAGTTCCTTCCAGGTCCGAGAGATCAGAGTCGTCAGGATCAGATTCTGAGAAGGGAAATCGACCAAGAGCTAGTTCGATTAACGAGATTCCAAGCGACCAGACGTCGGATTTAACAGTATATTGAGCTCCTTGTATACGCTCGGGCTGTATAACGGCATGAGGATGGCACAGTCTTGCATAGCGAGGTACATACGCTCATGTAGGTCGAAGTTCCGACAAAGGTATCGGCGATCGAGTTGATGAGTTCTCCTGAAACTCCAAAATCGCAAATTTTGATTTGTCCATGAGAATTGCAGAGGATATTCGACGGTTTGATGTCTGGTATGTGTATCAGCACGGAGTATTACACAGGAATAGGTCTGTATACCCCGATGAATGATGCGATGTACATCGTAGAGGTACGTCAAACCCTCTAGCACAGCCAACGCGACATGCCCGACGACCTCGATATCGATGGCTCCAATCTTCTTATAGATACCATCAAGGGAGCCTTTGTCCATGTACTCCATGCAGATACAAATGTTTGGGTCGGACAGGAACGCGCCAAAGAAAGAGATGATATACGGAGAGTTGCAGTCGTGCATGATATGCAGCTCGCGCAAGATTTGCTTGCGAACAGATGGCTTCGCATCAATAAGGACGATCTGGCATGTCCAACGTCAACATGTCGGTAGATGCGTGCAAAAAAGTTGTTGGTGACTCACCTTCTTAGCCATGATGGTCTTGGTGGGGACATGTTCGACCTTTTTGACGCTCCCACCGTTACCTTGTCCAAGTTCCTGGAGATCTTTGAGATCCTCGTTTCGAAGGTCATAGCGCGTCTCTGCGTTCATGTCCAAATTCGCGAGCGTGTTTGAAAGGGTGGTATGGTATGTATTCCGACGTGTGGACGAGGTGCCAGTTGCAGGTACAGAAGGAGGACTGACACCGGCGGCGAGCAGATTCCCGTCCGCGTCGTTTGTGACGGGGGTCTGACCGAGCTTCGGGGCACTCAATGTCATAGGTGGCGGCCGTTTCTTGCCCTTCGCCGGTCCTGTCGTCGCTGGCGCTGCACGTGTAGGGATCGGTTCAGGTTCTTTTGGTTTGGCTGACTGGGTGACATCGAGCTGCAGGGCCTTGAAGTTGCGTTTCTTGCGGATGGGTGTTATCATCTTGACCGATCCGAGTAAATTCCAGTAGGAGCAATCCAAGGACGGTGCCGCCACGCAACTGTTGTAGAGGCGAGAGCGACGATGCGAATTTAAAAGGTGGAGAGTGGTCATTCAATACTACATATTACATAATAAAAACACCCATTAAATTTGTCTCGAGGTCGAGTGTTGTATTCCCGTAGCGATGTCAGCGTGCAGTGAAACAAGGGGTTAAACGTATTTAGCAGAGACCCCTAGGGAGATTGAGCGAACAGTGGTCCAGTGTACGAACTAAAGGACCGGATCCTACATGTAAACATTTGGTTGATCTCTGAGATCCTACTCGACGTAGATGGTGTTATACGCAGGGATGCAAATGTCATCTTTATGCTAACTGGAGGAATCCACAGGCCATCAAAGAGCGGTACCCATTAGCTCGCCTGACTCCGTTTCGTGGCTCCTTCTCTCGTTCGAGAGATTGGTGACTACAGCATGCTCCTGCTCTTGACCGTGCTCAGCAACTTCTATAACTGTGTCCACACCCAGGGAAGACCTTGGAGGCGACGTCCGGGCTATGGATGGCGAATGGCTCTGTTGTTGTGCCTGCGTTGGGCTGGTGGCGGAATCATTGGATACAACACCCGGAATACTCGTGCGCGAGAGCGAAAGCCTTGCGGCCCGGCTCGACCAAAGCGATTGTATTCCAGCTCCTAAAGAACTGAACGCTGCTTTCGTGTCCGAAGCAGCCTGTGCCATGCTGATTGGGCGCTGCGGTAAGAGTACACTTGCTACAGACTCTCGTGAAGTCTGCCGGGAGATGCTGATGCTTGGTTTTGAAGAGTCCGACACGGCAGCGGGAAGGCTAGCTTCGGATTTTGTGATTTCAACAGGAGGACCGTACGGATTGGTCGCCACGTCCTGCGTGGAGGGGGAGCTGACTGTTCGTTGCTGCCATCGCTCTCGAACACCTTCCACGGCCTTGAAAAAATTGGCTGACCCAACAGTGAGTGTCCGTGAGATGGCTTCACGTGTTGGTGCAAGTTGTTGTTCTAGTTTGAGATCTTGGATACCTTCAGAAAGGCGGAGTCCTATATCTGATACCACCGATGGTTTCTCGTTACAAGGGTGCCTAGCGACAGTAATGCAGTTAGTATTCTCGGATTCTCTGACCCAAGAGACTCACCGAGGCTCAACAATATCAAATAACATCGGATCTGTCGACCGATCCCAGACTTCATACGCGTTTGTCTTGGTGAATTCGGCTACCCACACTGCATTGAAGTCCTCTAGCGTGTTCGCATCGCCGCCTTGGATGGGATCGAGCATAAGCCTCCGAGCATATGTTCGAAACCCTTGACATACTAGTTCCCGCAATAATAGTTCCGTTCCCCTTTCCTTTCGCTAGGAATTCTCGATATCGCACCGATGCGAGTGCAGCGGTTACATACTCCTCGAACTGCCGTACGTCGGCCATCCTTATTCATATATTCAGGATAACGATTCGACACACCTTGGATCTGAGGTAATCATCGCTGCCCTTGAAGCTTTGGGGTACTCAGCGTCTGAGGACTCGAATTCGAGAGGGAAAACGCACTGCATGACAGCTTTGGTGGGCTCACTGTCGTCCCAAGAATCATTTACATCTCGAACAATTTCATCAATCCATTTACGATCTGCCGGGGTGAGAGCAACCAATCGCTCTAGCTTCGGATTCCGAAACTCGAGAACGGCTGTCTCTGTCTGGGGGAAACGATAAATGACGGTTCAAGAGTAATGGGAGGAATTGTACATTCACTAGTATGTCGATCTCCTTTTGCTGTGTAACAATAGTATTAGTACTTCCACAAAGCCAACTTTGCGAATCTTTCAAAAGGTCGAGTTGTTGAAGTGGAAGATATGGCTGGAAAAATGCATCCTGAGTGAAACAATTGAGTTGAGATGCTGAGGCACGGCGTATACAACATATCCCGACCAACCTTTCCGAACAGATCTAGCGGAAGACCAGCATACGCTAGCATACTCTTCCGATCTGATGTTCTAAGTGAGTTGGGTCGCGACAATGT
>JBBPKX010000012.1:14626-25657 GCA_038089435.1 Boletus austroedulis | reverse complement strand
AGTGACATTATAAGCACCATTGTCAGTATATACGACTCGAAGGACCTTTTTATCAAAGAGCTTCAAGTGCTGCTTGCTCAACGGTTACTCGCGATAAAGGATGGTAATTTTGATAGGGAGGTCCGTCCCTTCTTTGGAACATTCGCGATGCATTAGTGATCGTTTTCAAGCGACGAAATGTCGAAATTCTAAAAATTCGTTTCGGGGAATCAGCCTTGCAGGTTTGCGAAGTGATGCTTCGGGACATGTCGGATTCAAGGCGAATCGACCAGCATGTTCAGTCCCAGCAGTCTGTAAGTACCAAACCGACTTAATATAAGACCATACTTACAAACATAAGAGTGTCGTACATCCAATAATAATCTCACGACATTTCTGGC
Organism: Boletus austroedulis; assembly: GCA_038089435.1. Lineage (NCBI taxonomy): Eukaryota > Fungi > Basidiomycota > Agaricomycetes > Boletales > Boletaceae > Boletus > Boletus austroedulis. The sequence continues at coordinate 25,277 of JBBPKX010000012.1, read as the reverse complement.
CAGCCCTGGAGACGAGCAGCATTGTCATGCCTGGACAATTTCAGGAGTGCGTCCGTCACTCACCCATCTCATATCAGCTCATCCCCATCGCAGTTTGCAAGAGCAGTACGCTAAGGAGTTCACTGTTTTCAAGCCCGATAAAACTCTGCGCTGGTTACCTCACCTTGGGCGAGTGCAACTTGAACTCGAATTTAGCGATCGCATAGTCAGTGTAGATGTTCCCCCCCTAGAAGCTGCGTTCATTGAGCTCTTCTCGGAAAGAGGTGCGATCTATTCAGCCTGAATGTATTACTGCGCTGATTATGACCATTCGTAGATATGTGGACCGTTGACGAACTGATCTCAAGGGTGGGCACTGTGAGCCGCAGTGCGGCTTTGAAATCACTCGCTACATGGGTCGACATGCGTGTTTTGAAAGAGGACGGTGAACATGTATTCAGGCTGCTCTCAATAGCTGAAGACGCAGCACCGACAACAAAGACAGCGAGCAAATCAGGTATACCCATCTCTATTACACACCTTCCGTCTTCCTGACGCTCAAACTAGCTACTGAAGCGGACGAGTTGCCACCGGTGATGAGCGTCCAGCAGCAACAAGCCGAACAGATGAAAGTGTACTGGAAGGTAGAAAGAGAGCATTACACTGATCCCCATTGTTTGACATCCCAGTTGCAGTTCATTGAAGGCATGCTTACAAACCTGGGTTCATTGCCGCTAGATCGTATACAGACAATGCTGAGGCTCGCCCCTGGCTACGACCGCACCATCGAGCAACTTGGTGGCTTCATGGAGGCTGCGAAACGAGAAGGACTTGCTACCGTCAAAGACGGAATATGGAGATTAGGGAAATAGATGAACCATTGAGATACATTTTCAAATTCGAACCGTTGTTGTATGCTCGAAAATGTATTCAAGTTGCTCTGTGTCAGGACTTGGGCGCCCGCGGCATGGTTCAAACGTTATCATTCAAAACACTGGCCAACCGCACATTATCAAACGACACTCGGCTATACTGGTCCTGGTCACGGAAGAACTTGACGAACTCGCTGCGTTTTGACGGCAGTTTCACCTCGGGCGGCCCCATCAGCGGTATCCCTCAGCTGTTGACAGTACGACGCTTACTTATTTACTAGGCTAAGTCTCGGAAGCGGACTCTTAGACTCTTCACCCATATCACTGTCGGGAACAAAGTACCCAATGATGGCCATCTTCTGTGGCTAGGCCCCTCACCCTTTCTCGACAACTCTTTATTGGTGACCACTGCATACGATGACCCACAGCGAGCTTTGGTTGACCTACCACTAAGCCTCCCATTGCAATAAGCCTACTACAGCCAAGCTCATCGAGCTGGAGTGTCAAAAACGTCTTCCAGGTTTAACAACCGGGGGTTCCGAACATCTTTTCCGCTAGGGCTTCATCGAAGCCAAATACCGGTCAGTTTCCTTTAGGGAGAACTGTGAGGGTCTTCGCCTAGTCATCGGTAAGCGACAGTTACAACGTTAAGCTCGCGCTAATGCAGTTTTCAGCGGATTCCACACCCGTCGTTTGGTTCAGCTATCGTTGTCTCCACAAGCCCACTGCACCCATTGTTACGCAACGCTGATGTCCCAGAAACCAAGTCTGACATCGTGGCCCAGCTGATCAACTACGTCCAACAGCGGTACTGGAAGGCGGTATCGCATGGTAGAAGAGCATGAGAATTTGCAAACTCGGTTGGAGACCGGTCAAGGTGTTTGCGGGACTTCGTGTCTCCTTGGTATGTGCCAGGCATGACCGCTACCTTCGCCGATTAAGCGCCATGCAACTGCCACACGGAGTGTTTACATGCGCATTGTTAGTGAAAAGGGACTAGTTAGCTGTGAAATTTCGGCATACCGGCATTTAGGGCCGGTGTCACGGGGGAGATCCAGGTGTCTGACGAGGTCATCGTTATCGAACCCATCTGCACTACATGCGCCAGCAAGCCCGGAATTATTCTGCGCTTTCGCAACCAGCGTTGGCTATGAGCGAGCTGGTGTGCAAAACACTCGACAACGATACCACCGACATGCTAATCGACAAGTGGCTTGAACATCGCAACGATACTTACTGGGAGTGGTTCCAAGCTGTCCGGAAGCGCAAGCACGCACTCAACACTCTAAGACGCCAGGTCATCGTCTGGAACAAAGGCGACTTTGCACCAGAAAACATCTTCTGTCGAACGGTCGATACTGGCCGTCTGATTCCTATGGACCGAACCTGGACCACCCATGTTTACCATCATAAATCGATGCAAGACAGAAAACTATCCATGATGCCTGTTGTCTTCACAATGGTATGTTGTTCCATCGTGCTATTGGTCCTGTCCGTGCCCACCGCCTCCCTGTCAGCTTCCTGAGCTCATGCTCTTACGGGGCATGCATGACCATGGTTGCGACGATATGTACATTATCGTAACAGATTTGAAACGACAGGAAATGGACGACGCTATCGAATATTTCAAGCTCGTGTGTCGGTACGCATACGGTGGTCGAACGTGCAAGCCGAGTATAGCAAGCCAGATCCAATATGATCGTTCGTCCCCATTCCCTGTTTGCGTTGTCGTAGCCTCACTCATTCTTTACCTCACTCAGATATGCGGCTGTGCCACACACTGCTCAAGCAACGACGGACTCCTTGTTTTCCTCAGATCGACCTTGCTTTCCGAGCAATACTGTACGAAAAAAGACCGCCATTCATCATCTTGTTCTCACACCAAACAACTTCTTACTCTCAAATATTTTTCACGCACCCCCTTTTCGTACCTTCGGAGGACATCTTCTTTGACTTCCCCAGTGGATGTCCAAATCCCAGCTGCAGCGACGACTGCGAAATGATTCGCTTTCCTAGGCGAGGCATCGAAGGGGCAATCGTTCTCTCCATCAGGCGTGGTGGTCAGTACGGGAAGAAAATCAAGGCAAAAGAGATGTGCAATTGGATCGACTGCGATGTCTGTTTCAGCGAGGAAACCCAACGATACGCCGAGAGTAGCGAGGGTTCCGAGGGCTGTCAGAGTATTGCTGACTGCGGCGATACGTCATCGACGTCAACTACAAGTGGTCTTGTTTGTAGCAAGTGCAGATTGGTCAAGTACTGCTCCTCTGAACACCAGCGGAAGGACTGGGACGAGCATCGCAGAGTCTGTGCAAAGCCTGCGTCACTAGTATGAATAGCTCTCACTGAAAGCCCACCGAATCATTGTCCCAGACTTCTTGTACTTTTTCCACCTTGCCATCCCCTGCTGTCCATTTTTCTACCGTTCGCAGGGCGTTTGTCGTCGTTTTACCCGGCTGTACTTGTATGTTTTGCCAATCTTACAAATTGAATCGGATTGCGAAAGCCCCTGTCAGTCTGACTCTCAGGATTAAGATTCTCACAAACCATCATGCCCATCCGGTACATTACTGCAAGACTTGCTCGACAGGCAAGGTGCAATTGCTTTATCTGTCCATTGTGATTCACCCGTCTCCCTCAGATTGACGAGGAACTCATGGGGGAATGGGGGGCCTTCAGTATCGACCAGGTACCGATAACTCGCACTGATCGTCTGAGTAAAGCTTGATTACCTTAATCTATGGTCAAAGTTAATGGAGCTGGCTGGACTTTCTTGTGCTCAAACACTCGCGAAAGTCTACAACAGGGAGATCTACCAAAGAGTGCTCGTTTGCTGCGGGCCCGGTAATCAGGGTGGTGATGGACTGGTGGCGGCAAGACACCTTCGTACGTTCATCGGCATCCGACGAGTCACGATCCGAAGGATGACAACCTCACGACAGGCATGTTTGGCTACGAACCTACAATTTATATGCCCAAGGTACTCACACACGCTTGGGTTTACGCGGCAGGGACAGTTAATCACTATTGACTAGCCAGGGTCAAAGGACATCTACAAGGTAAGCCTGCTTCGTGCGTGCTTGTGGTCCTGATCCCTTCTGGCACAGCGGCTACACAAGCAATGCGATAACATGGAGATCAAATCCCTCCCTCCTAGTGCGACCATCGACGAGCTACGTTCAGCCCTCTCATCGTCTGATGTCATCCTGGATGCCATCTTTGGGTTTTCATTCAAAGGACCCGTCCGTGCACCTTTCGATGAGGTCTTGCCACTTATTTCATCCTCGAAAAAACCGATAGTGTCGGTCGACATTCCCAGTGGATGGGACGTTGAAAGGGGAAACGAGGAAGGAATGTGTATCGTGCCCGACGTGCTGGTAAGCTTGACCTCACCGAAAGAGGGTGCAAGGTCTTTCAAGGGAAGACACTTTCTTGGTGGGAGGTTTGTTCCAAAGTTAGTAGCCCCTGATTCCTGTTCATAGAGCTGATGTTGGTTGTAGAGCCATGGAAGAAAAGTTCCAACTGAACCTACCCGAGTACCATGGAGCCGAACAGATTGTTGAGCTTCTCCAGGAACAGGAACCTCAGCGGTTGTAAGGCTGAGTGTGCAGACGGCTTTTGTGCTGTGATTCCATTGGCTCTTCCTGTTTCCGGTTTCTTGTTGTGCTGAAGCGAGGTTTCTCAGTGGGTAAATGATGCCTATCACTGGCAACGTTTGCCACAGTGATATGGCGGATCTCTAATCGTCAGATATGAGCGCTGAGCGCTGAGCATCGGCCGACACGTGAAACGCTTCCTTTCTTATCGTACACGTTTCTTCAAGGAGAAAATTTGCCAAGTGACAGTAATTCTGGAAGTTCGTTTGTATCCCGAGTCAGCCGTTCAATAATAGCAACTACATTTAGATAAGGACACGCGATAACGTTTCTCTGCGCACATGTTACCGTGTTGAACTGGTGGAATGCATCCGAAGCAAGGTGTGACAAGAGCTGAGCTTGCCATCGGATCATTTCGCCCTCAGATCTTGGTGCCACACTCGACTCCCCAATCGCACTGACCAATTTTTCTGCTCATCTCAATGGATTTTCTTAAGCATCTGTACCCCCATAAAGATTCTCCAAAGGTTCTAGAGACGAATGATGTCCAGTCACTTGCCAAGTACATGAAATCCGACGGTTGCCGAAACGTGTTTCTCATGGTGATATCGTTGCTTCTGCTTCACATGTTTCATGGAGTTAATGCAGGGCCGTGTAGCTAGGTGCCGGTATGTGTACCCTCGGATACTAACCGGAGCGGCTGGCTTAGGATCAGATAGGCGTCAGTACTTCCGCTGGCATCCCAGATTTCAGATCACCAGACACAGGTATGTAATTCAGCGTATGGTTGGTTTTATCACTCACATTTGGTACGTTAGGGCTATACGTGAGCACCATCATACGATCAGAGAGCCGTGCTACTGACTGGCCATCTCAATTCAGGCTAATTTGGCTAGGCTTAGATTACCCTATCCTGAGGCAGTGTTTCAAATAGACTTCTTTCGACGGAATCCGGTACCTTGTGAGTGCTGAATCGTGCCTCTCAACCACGCATGTAGCATCGCGACTCACGACAACCATGTACTGCCAGTCTACACGCTTGCGAAGGAGCTCTACCCCGGTCGCTATCGGCCAACCATCACTCACTCGTTCATCAAAGTGTTGCATGCACACAGTCTCCTGCACACTTGCTTCACGCAGAACATTGACACTCTTGAACGGAGGGCAGGGGTCCCAGAGAAGAAGATCATTGAAGCTCACGGAAGTTTTGCTACGCAGCGATGCATCGACTGCAAACGCCCATATGACGATGAAAAGATCAGGAAGGCTGTCATGAACTCTGAGATTCCACGCTGCGAACACTGCAATGGGTTGATCAAACCCGATATCGTGTTTTTCGGGGAAGCTGTATGCATTCTACGATTGCGGTGGCTTTCATACTGATTGTTGGCTAGCTGCCACCACAATTCCACGTTTCCATCCGCTCGCTACGACATGCTGACCTGCTCATAGTTATTGGAACATCGTTGACTGTTCATCCGTTTGCATCCCTAATGGACTTCGTACCGAACGACTGTCCTCGTGTTCTGATCAATCTGGATGAAGTCGGAAACTTTGATAGGCAAGACGATATTGTCCTATTAGGAAAGTGCGACGACATCGTTCGGGAACTCTGTCGCGAGCTTGGGTGGGAGGAAGAACTCGAGAGAGAATGGGCTGCTACCGCGGACGACGTAGAGGACGACGATACGGATAAACCGGCCACGTTGGAAACAAAGGTAAAAGTTGATGATGGCCTGGATCGCATTACGAGAGACATGGAAAGGACACTTGCAATCTCTAAAGATACACCGGAAAGTTCATCCAATTCGGACACAGGAGAAGCACAAGAGAAGAAAAGCACGGAGAGCGAGGAAGTAGACAAGAGGGAAACGAAAAAAGGCCATGCTATCCCGGAAGGGGATTCTTGAGGTGGGACGGTTCATCGGATAATTCAAGGGAACGGCCGTACATATTTAAATAACAGAGCCCGTCCGGATGTAGGTCGGTCCGAGGTGTAGTTACGGTAATCCTTTATTGATTCCAGCAAGAATAGTTTGGAGTTGTGTTGACAACATACTACTTCCGCACTCGGCAACGGTGGAGGCTCTCACCATCAAACGAGGAAAGTTGGGGATGACAGAAACACTCACATTAGTGTACAGTCGGGCCAACTTTTTGACGGGGGCTAGTCATGACCCTAATAGTTCAGATCGAATAATGGCAGTACCCACCCAGTGACCGATCAGTGGCCCAGGCGGGCTGGTAATTAATGTCCGTCGATTTTTTCAAAGTATATGTATGCAAGCAATTCCCGAGAGGCGACTTCTTTGGTTAATTCAGTTGGAACTCATCAACCACCGCGAGCCCTGTGCCAGCGGACGTCAATGTCTCCACGGTCTGTATCACAGCTTCCATATCCTTTCTCACTTGAACCCACACCATGCCGCACGCTGTGGCCACAGCGACCTTCGCTTGCGGAAATGTGACCTCGAAGCTGCCGCCATTCACCCCGAGCACCATGGAACCGCGGCATGCCTTGGTCACTGGGCCATGCGGTCGCTAGCTCTTCGCAAGCGGACACCCACCAAGCTTGCAGCGGAACGATCCTTTTTCCGATGAGCCTCCCCGTCCCTGAGCTGCATGTGGCGGACGTTCACCCTGGATTTTCAATCCATACGGCGTTGGTGGATCGTCGCTCCCACTAGGTCGCCGTCAAGGTGATGGCAGTTACCTATTTACCTAAAGAGCCGATCAAGCTGAGATAGGTTGGCCACATATTGTTGATGCCGGACCTAGCACCCGATAGATCGATATGCCATAACGAAGACCTTGGCCCAATGGCAAATTTTCATGAAGCGTCAGAGGCAGCGCCTTCCCATGCGGCCCCCTTCTTGCCGGACCTGTCGCGTCGGAGATTCGAAAACTTTTCAACCTTGCTATAAAGCCCTCATGAACCACTCGACTGTCTCTCCAGATACCGTTATCCAACAGATGGGAATTTTTGTACGCTTGTACCTACGTCTTTGTTCGTTCAACTCCTCATCGTCATGTGTCGTACCCCGTTCGTCTGACATGCTGTTGCAGTGTGCTCGCCTCCACAGGTAACTCACCCTTAAACGCCCGAAAAGAAAGGTAGGTATTTTGCGCCCGTCGATTGCACCATCGTTGATCTGCATATGAGCCCCGAACGGAATTCCCTCATGCGATTCTCATTTGATCCCATTTTCGCTTCTCTTCCTGCCTGCTTCAGGGTTGGCAGCAAATTCCAGAAGCACGGTCCAGACATATCCACTCAGACAAAAGAGGCCGAAATCACTGCCAAGCTCGCTCGGCTCGCTCGCGTTCCAGGTTCGAATGTTTTCGAGTGAGTCTTAGACTCTCATCCACGGCCTTGTCTCAATTCCTACTCAGGCTGGAGCCTACATGGAGCCCCGACGGATTGTCAGAGGAAACGGCTGCTCAGATTCTCAGCGTCCATGGTCCAAACACACCTGTCAGCGAGCGTCCCTTGGCCGCGTTGTCGCTCTTGTGGACTGCTATATGGAATCCCTTCAATGTGCTCTTGACGATCCTTGCCATAATCAATGCCGCAACAGATTCCTTGCCAACCTTCATAGTCATGATGGTTATGGTCGTTGCTTCTACAGGATTGAGGTACCTTTCTCGTCCACTTTTCTTTAGTTTGCTAATGCCTGCAATCACTGTAAGATATTGGCAAGAGATGAAGTCCATGGTTCAGGCACTCAAGCTAGTCAAGTCTATCGTGACCCGGGTCCGTGTCGTTCGCTGCGTGAACTCGGTCCCTCAAGAGATTGAAATCGATCTGAGAGATGTGGTTCCTGGGGATGTGGTCTCTGTTGCCAGTACGCCCTTTCATGTTTATGCATCAACCTAAACCTCACATTTTATAGGTGGTGACGTATTCCCTGGGGACTGTATTGTCATCTTTGCGGAAGCTATGGCAGTTACGCAGGCATCGCTCACCGGAGAGATGCTACCGATTGACAAGGCCGTCCGTATCACCGCCATAGATGAATCGGCGCCATTCCATCTATTGGATAATCGTAATGTCTGCCTGGCCGGCACATCGGTTGCGGCTGGCAACGGTCGTGTCGTTGTGGTTTCCACCGGAAAGGACACGTATATGGCTACTATCGCCGAAGAGCTCAACAGAAAAAGACCAGAAAACGCAATCCAGTTAGGCTTAAGGAAAGTCAGCTACGTTCTTTTGGCTTTCATGGGAGTGCGCATAAGCTTCGTTCGCTTTCCAACGCACCAGAGTTGATCATACCCTGCAGGTAATGGCACCGGCTGTGTTTATAGTCCAAGGAGCAGTTAGCAAGGACTGGAAAGGTGCTGTCATGTTTGCAATCGCGATCGCGGTGGGAATCACTCCCGAAATGCTTCCCATGATAGTTGTGAGCATCCCTTTCTGATATTGATGGTTGTTCACTTATGCTCGTGAAGACCTCCAACTTGGCTTTGTCTGCCGTCCGTATCGCCCGGCAGAAGGTTATCGTAAAGCGTTTTGACGCCATCCAAAACTTGGGTGCGATCAGCGTTCTGTGCTCCGACAAGACGGGTACATTGACTGCCGACCTCGTTCGCGTTGCAAAGTCAGTCGACATCAATGGCGGATTATCACACCTTCCGGTCAGGTTGTCGTTTATCAACTCCTTACTGCAAACGGGATCTCGCAGTCCTATTGACCGGGCTATTCTGGACTATGTTGGCGAAGAAGAGAAAGGTCTCAGTGATGAGCTGGACGGTTGGTCTAAACTCGGTGAAGTTCCGTTCGATTCCACGCGTCGCATGCTTTCGGTACTCGCATGCTCTCGCTCTGGAGGCGAACAAGAAGCACTGTTCATAACCAAGGGTGCCGTAGACGAAGTCCTAGAGCGATGTGTTTCCACTTTGAGAGCTGAGGAGCTCTCGAAGCCGGTAGGGGGCATTATATTTGACCCATCCTCAGCCACCGCTTTGACTGAGGTTAATCGTCTTGAAATCCTCAATTCTGCTAAGCGACTGAACGAGGATGGGCTTCGGTTGATTGCTGTCGCTGCTCGCAAGGCATGCATCAAAGGGCACGCGTCCATCTCTACTGAGGACGAGGAGGACCTGATTTTCGTTGGTTTTGTCGCTTTGTTGGATCCATTGAAACCAGACGCTGCTGAAGCAATCCAGGAACTTGGAAGACGTCATGTCCAGGTATGGTATCGCCTTATCATCAATGTGCTGGTTGCATGGAACTGATTGACGTCATTTAGGTGCGAATTCTTACCGGAGACGTTCCAGCCGTTGCTGCTAAAGTTGCCCGTGACCTTGGCCTCTTTAACCCCATCAACCTTTCGAAGATAACCGATGCGCGGTCCCCGAAGGATGAAGAAGCAGCATGTAACGCCTGTGAACACGCCGATGAATCAGGTTTGATTGTTACGGGACCCGAGCTAGCCGAACTTGCCAAGGATACCGAGGTTCTGAAAGAGACAATCGAGCGTGCTATCATCTTCGCGAAGTTGTCACCATACCAAAAACTCGAGGTGGTGAAGGCTCTGCGAGGTGGTGGCCGTCGCGCAGTTGCATTCCTAGGGGATGGGGTTAACGATGCTTTGGCTATTCGCGGAGCCGATGTTGGGATATCCGTAGATTCCGGAACCGAAATCGCAAAAGAGGCAGCAGACGTCATCCTACTGGAGAAAAGTCTTGGTGTGGTCGCGCGAGGTGTGGTCGAAGGCAGGATCACGTATGTTTCCTCTAACTCAGTGGCTTCCATCTTGAGATTTACGTTCCTTAAAAGACTTTTGAACACTGTCAAATACATCAAGATGGCATGCTCCTCGAACTTTGGGAATGTCTTCTCTGTCTTAGGTACGTTTCATGGTCCAAGGGGTTTCAATCTTTGTAACGCTTTGAGCCTATAGTTGCTTCTGCATGGCTCCCATACCAGCCAATGCTGCCGTTGCAGCTATTGGTTCAGAACTTGCTCTACGATTTCTCCCAGGGATCAATTCCATGGTTGCATTCTTCATTCTGTAGACAGTGCGCTTACTCATGATATGTGACAGGGATAATGTTGATCCGGAGTATCTTGAATATCCTAAGGCATGGAGCGCTTGGTCTATCATCCGGTTCATGGTCTGCCTAGGTCCTTTCTCTAGCCCATTCGACATCACCACATTTTGCATTAATTGGTAAGTCAATATGTTATTTCCATGTGATCAA
>JBBPKX010000011.1:44598-56535 GCA_038089435.1 Boletus austroedulis | reverse complement strand
CAAGTGGTAGGTCGTGTACATGTACAACAAATCCACTGGCCGTTCTGATGCCACCCCTTTGCTTTCCTCCTTGTTATCTTGACCGACGGTGATAAGTCCTTGTTACCTTTTGGGGTTCACGCACCGAATCTTTGTCTGTCTGCCTCAGGGTCATCAAATATGGAACGTGCAATGACGTGCCAACGGTGTTATCGACTGACGCGTTGCGTACCCCTGTTGCATCCGTCCTCGCCTTTGCGCACGTCTCTGGCAGAAAATCGACCCACATATTCTGATACTCGATCGGCTTGACTAGCCTCGATCGATGTGCCGAGGGTGCGGCCACATGTGGTCTAAACATCGACATAGACAGTAGACACCCATTGCCCGTCTTTGGTGTATGCGTCAGTCATTATTCAACCAGATGAAGTATGTACACCGAACACGACGTGTCAATTTTCAAAACGACCAGTATGGCTGGTAGATGCAAACGTTGGGACCACTTCCTTTCCCAAAGTCGACAGGGACCCTGACCTAATGCCACTCATGCCTCCGTGGTGATATCGCGACTTGTCACTTGTCCGGCGTAGAAGCGCTCTGTGCATCCGACGTCACCACGGACGGTGCAGCACCCATTCACAGAGATCCCTGCATCAGACACGTCCCAAAAACCGGCAGGTCCAGAAAAGGAGGCTTCACATTCAACGGGAAATCTAGCCCTCTCGGATGCTTTCTGTCATTCCCACCCTCCGGCGGGAATCGGATTTTTTGCTGCACTAACTCGTCTTTTGGGGGGTTATACCATTCATCCCGGCGCTGTTTTGCGGGTCCTTCTCCGCCAGCGTTCGCGGTGCCAAATTGGGATTCTGCCTATCGAGACGCGAACCAGATGAGTATGTATACGAATACGACCCACTAGTGTACCAAGGCATATCGCATGCCCTCAGATACTCCGCATCGAACACGTCGGCCACGAGGAAATCCTCCCTTCCGGCAGGCCTCGGATTCACGCGTCACTTACCCCAGGTGCACTATTGCGCTCCAAGAATCGATGTTGACCGAAGGATATTCCGATTTGCCATCAGCCAGTATACTCGATGGTGGTGGCGACTAAGAAAATGTGTGCATGAGCACGCACAGCCTCCACCGTCGTCCGACGTCGCGTCAACTTGAAATCTATCCGTCTTTGCACCTTGTGCATTGTATGTCGTTCAAACGGGACCCACTCGGGCGTGACGTAGGCACGTCTGTGCATGCAGAAATACGGGCCTCTAGTTTGCGGTTAAACTGAATGCGAACACGTACAGATTACACACGAGCAAAGTTCGGACCGCGAGCCAACGTCACCATTGGCAACGACCGATACCAACGGATCACGCGCCGCGATGGGCAGTACGGTCCGACGGGAACGACGCATGATATATATATCCAAGCACAGGTCGGTTGGCGTTACTTGATATCTATCCACTTATCTGATAGGTTCGAGATCTTCAACTTGAGATTCTGCATCTCCACCGCGGACCAGATTTGAGGTTGCTTTGCAGTTTCTGGCACTGCATCGTGGCCGACTGTTCAAGCACACGGCGTGTTGTCCGTTGTGTCGTCTCACGCACACACGGGTGCAGACACGCACCAGAGGGTCCTGACCCACCAGCACAGCACTGCAGACAACCCTCATCTCATGGAATCTTATCACTCACATCCCGCATCAATGTATTTAATCCCAGCTCACAAACTGATACCGGGCGTCGGACTCGGAGTTCAATCGGCCTTTCCTTGAGAGGCACCACTTTAGTCCGACAGGCAAAGACAGTTTTGTCGAGGTCCAGGAGACAAAAAGACTCGAAGATCAAACATCGAATCCTCAAAGTACATCTTTGAGGCGATGCAAGAGGTATGGAAATACTCGAACGACTTGGTCAAACGATAAAGTGTGGTTGCGATACCCGAAGTGTTACATCACCATATATCTAGCTTAGTTCTATCAGAGTACCCACCGCTCCTCGACGACAATTTTCCCAATGACGCCCCTCAGTACACCATGCCCAAACCAACCCTGTTACAAACATACAACCCAAAACACGTCGTGGCGGCCTTCTTCCGATCAACCATCGAGTCAACCTCACCCATATCGATACGAACGAAAAAGGGGGTCGTGACACCTGAGGGACCCGTGGGCCGTGGAAATAAGGGGTAGGCGCAATGGGCGTGACAAAGCGGGACATGATATCAAGCGGATAACATCCGAAACACGTCCCGGGAGTATAGGTGGACAACATCGAGACGGTGATGGTGACGGTGACGAACGACAGGGCGTATGGATAGACGGATAGGGGTTGACCAACCAGGCGTGATCGCAAATCCCACAGGCCGGTTCGCATAACCAAGCAGATAATTCTATAAAAAGTATTCCGGGAGCTAGAATACGTGTCAGCAGGGCTTTGATATGATGCCGAGGAAAATGGCTTGTTCAAACAAGCCAAGCAGCGATTACCCACCTTACCACCCGCATTCTGGGCCACCTGATTATTTGGTCCATCCCTCTCGTTCTCCGGTGCAGCTTCGAACACGTTAAAATACATACCACCAGCTGGACCCACTTCGAGGATGCTTGCCGAGTTACCGCAACGATAACAATAATTTGGCGCGGACCAAACCGTGGATAGATGTTTATCAAAGAGGGACGAATAGCCCTCCATGCAGAGTTGGTGTGCGCGGAGGATGTGTGACATGTCGTTCGTCTCGAGAAATTTGTGGACGACACCTGAACCAAAGGTGTATCCAGCACCTCTGTAGGTGCGCCGATACGATACAAGGCAAGGGTATCAGCATTCAGCTCAAGGGGGAGGAAGCAGAAGGGGGTAGTGGTGTATGTGGAGCCTAGCCACCCACACGCCTGGCCTTTGCTGTGGGAGACTATACCGACCTAGGTGATATTGCGAAATCCTCCTTCTCTGCATCTGGATCTGACCACACGAGATCTGCCATGGGACCTTCATGAGGTATTTCTGCCAAGCGAAGCCATTTCCAGTTTCAAGCCATGAGGTGCGAAACATCAAACAGACAGAAAAGCAATACTTACCTCGAAACCGATCGACGACCTTGATCTGATCGACTGAGTGGATGGAAGGGGAGAGGCCTGGCGAAGAGAGTATATCAAAGCCAACCCTTGATACATCTGCGCAGCGCGTACCACCATGGACACAGAATATCCGGTCATCGATCACGACTGAGAGTGTCAAGAAGTCGAACATGTCTGTAAAGTAGGTCCATACGTGTGACGAGCCATATTTACGGACGCATTCGGTGTAGAAACCATAGGTCTGTTGACACAGGTGGATTAGTGGGCAGACGAGAGTGGAGTGGAAATACTTGCTTGAGTGACCGCCCTGGATTCGTGGTTGCCACGGATTAGTTGTACACGATCGGGGTATCTTAGTTTGAGACACGTCAGGAGAGAAATGGTCTCGACGCTAAAGAGACCACGATCGACATAATCTCCTGGGAAAGCATGGGTCATTCGGAGGTGGTGATGGGGTGATGAGACGGACCGAGAAAGAGATAGTTGGTATGTGGGGCGTAACCACCTATACGGAAGATCTCGATGAGATCGTAAAACTGACTTGGTGCATGATTGAGCGGCGTCAGCGGTGGGACGAGGGAGTAAGACGGGCTCACCCATGGATATCACCGACGACGGTGACTGGAGCGGATACGTGGACGACGTTTGACTCCCTCATGAGCACTTCCTTTGTTTTCTCGCATATTTCGCGAAGAAGGGCCTCGTGGAGGAGCTGTTTTCGAAGGAGTTGTTCTATGCACGCGTCGAGGTCGAATGGAGCCATTTCGGTTGATGACACAATCATAATCCGCAAATGACTTCACGGCTGTTTGCTCTTGTTTATACCATCAAAAAATAAAAATAAATTAATAAAAAACATATCAGGGCCCCAGTATGTCTACAGCATCTCGGTAAGTCACCTTTTTATGTGTATCCACAACACAGCGTAACTTGGCGCAAGGTTAAGTTTGCGTGCCCGCGCATAGTACGGAAATTTTTATTCGCCATGGCATCAGGCGTGCCTTGGCTTCGTCCTCGAGGCAGTCGCGTTGCATCCCAGTCTTGTTCGTCACACTCCTTCACGACCTCGCGGAGGAAGAAGAAGCTCCGTTGACACTTGGCTGCGAAGCTGCTCGCGTTTGGGGTGCTCCTTCTTTGTTTCCCATGCCCATCACCCGCGTGTGCCCGCGCGTGTCTGAATCAGCGCAAGACGTCGCGCCAGGTCTTGACAGCTTGGCTGGGTCTTCTTGGAAAATGCCGGGATGAGTCGGATAACGGCTTTCGGATACCGGGATGGAACCAAACGCAAAACTGGCCGCGAGTCAGCTGCCTCGCTCCCGAGATCACCCACCCTGAGCTCTCTCCCTATCGCCGACCGGTCTTTTTTATAGTCGTTCCCTTACAGAGGTCCATGCCTGCGATCAACGAGCTCGATGTGCGCCAACGACGGTCTCGTATTGCCACCATGGGACCTACAGAGCTCGGGATCGCGGTACGGTCGCAGGAACACGTCACGCTTGGCAGACGCCTCATAGACATCTCTGGAAAGGCGGTACTGAACGCGACAAAAGGGAACAGATCGCGTCGTACAGGTCTAGTTCACCTGTGCGTTGGGTCTTGCCTCGATTGGGGCAACGAGGGGCCACTAGTGCGGGTGTCGATGTGTACCACGAACAGCGTAATTCGAGCAATTCAAGGGCATGCCTGACACGCATGGAAAAACGTGTACTAAAAAACGGGACAGCGGATGGCTGTGGGAGGCTAATCTGACAGGAAGGGATGGCCAAGTCAAATAATGATGCGCGCCCATCGATCCTAAGTTTGTTGGTGCATCATCTGCCAGCCCAAGGTAAGCATCGCTGGGTGTCTGCCACCGACGGGATGTGATGACCCTGAAGTAATATGGCCTGCCTAGCTGGCATTTCCCGGCAGTCCCTCGGGGTTGGTCTGTGATTGCCCGATAGCGGGACGTGTTCTCACGGCATGATACTCAGTCAAGTTTAATGCGCACGCTTGGGTGGCCAAGCGGGGGTAAGCAGAATTTGGCGGAGAGAATATCTGATAATTCTATTCTTTCTCTTTTGTGTACAATAATAGGTTGTGCACATGTGGAGTCACATCTGCATATTGGATCTTTCCGCTTAGCGTTAGATGAAAGGAGCGTGCGTCAACTTGAAGGAGATTTTGAAGGGCTCCATATCGAGATGCCGTACGGATGCATCATCAATACACAGATTTAAAGTGCTTGATATATCTCTCTTACGGTACCAGGGACGATCCCTTCTCGATCTCAAAAGTCAACTCGAAGTTTCAGGTACTCTCCCACCCAGCCGAACCGGGAGTCTAGCCAATTATGCGTCACCGCCAGATCTCGCCTTGAATTTTTTTTTTCCTCCTTCGTTGACGGCATGGCCCAGTGTGCGCGTGTGAGTGAGCAGGCGCGTGTTTTGCGTTGCTTTTCTGCTGAAAGTGCCGAGATCTTGTTCATCTCGGTCGCATCTTCGTACGGCGAACTTGTCCAGTTGGGGCCTTCTCAGGTCCTCCCCCGGCCAATCCCACCCCATTGACATCTGCAGCGCCATCATCGAACCGAGTCAGACCCGTCCCTGCCCCATCGCCCTTCCCCAGATCTCTTCGTGTCCGCTATCGCTCCCGTCCCCTCCGTATTCACGATGCTTACCGGAATGATATGGGCGTGGACTCCATCCCGGCCTTACTATACTCTCTCAGAGGTAATGATTTAGTAACAACGCCTTTCATTAAGGTACGTTGCTAAGACATGCTATGGCAGGCGACGCCCGTCCTATTACAACAGCAGTTTCGTATAAAATAACCTTCCCCCTGCCTTTCGCTCTCTCGCAGTGCGGTCCTGTGCCTCCTCTCATCGTCACCTCCTACAATGCAGTACAACCACTATCCCCCCTCTGCTCATCAAGTTCATCCCGCATCTCATCTGTCTCAATCACCAGACGAGTATGCGGCCTCTCCCTATCCAGATCCGTCCCACCACTCCAATACCATGTCATACGCCGCTGTCACCCAGACCACACACTTGCCCACCGGATCTATCGGTGCGTCACTCTGCGTCATCTCCTTTCATTTCCCTCATACCTTGCCTTTCCGCAGCCCATCAAAGTGTCCCTCCCCAGTACCCCTACTCAACCTATGCCCCGACGCATAGTTCTCCAGACGAGCATCGCACATACTATCCGGCCTCTCAGGGTTCTGCCATGGAGCACTACGCCTCCCCTACCTCCCCGACGTGCTCATACGCGACGCCCAATCCTGGTCACCAAAGCCCGCAGGCATCGCGGCACCATGCCCATCTCTCCCACCAACAACAGCAGCAATTTATCCCTACCCCTTCTCAGGCTTACCAAGTCTATTCATCTACCGGGTCCGCTGCCCCTTCGACGCGTTCTCGGTCAACCGTTGAGCCGTATTATCACATGTCCCCAAATCCGCAGCACGTCGTGCACGCGCCACCCGCGTTAGCGACACATGGCACAGGCGGCAGACACAACACCATGCAGGGATCTCATCACGCACACACGCACACTGGCACGATCGTTGTTGCCGCCGGCGAACGTTACCCATGCGACCTCTGCGATCGCTCTTTTACACGCTTGCACGACCGCCGGCGACACTATGAAACCGTGCATGCCGCATCACCAGTACTACACAAGTGCCGGTTCTGCCGGAAAGACTTTAGTCGTGCTGATTCACTCAAACGCCACGTTGATAATGGATGTGATGAAATGCCTCGATAAAGTTTTCCCTTCCTTCTTTTTAGGTCCCCTGTCCCTTATCTATTGGTCTGCTTGGACTCGGATCCTCGAAACGTGGACTTCGGGGCCAGAAGGTTGTCTTTGAAATGTGGCGTCTGGGCCCAAGTAGAACCCTTCTTCCACTCGGACATACTACCCGTTCGCCAGTTACTATCATCCACCTCCTCGCATACGGGTATGAGGGGAAAGGGGAGGAGTTGGTAATGATGCTATTGTCGTTGTCGCATGGACCTGCAACCAACCTTTCTCTTGCATATGTACTATCCTTGTGGATCCACGCCCGTACATATAAGTATATTTAGGTCCAGGTATATAAACAAAAACGCGTTCACTTCGCCCGTTATCTCTTCCGTTTGAATTGGTCCGTTGTTCCTTGAGCACTGATCAACGTTGTCTCCGTCCAGGCACAAACATAACACGTGTTCGTTGAGCGTTCCAGGAAACAACCAGAAGACGCATGTCGGCGTCGTCTTGCCCCTTTCCGAATCGCCAGGTACTGTATACCGGAAGGATCATGGTTGAGCGTTTACAATATCCTTTTCAATTTACTGAAATTTTATGTACGATCAATGTAGCTCGTTTTGTTTGTTTCCCTATCCTAATGAATCTTTGGACCTGGCCACAGTCTTGACCGTCCTGGGACGCTGGGTTTCACCGCATGGCTGGGTCCGACTCGGGCCCTTCTGTGACATTGACCTATGGTCATCGTACCATACGCTGACATGGATCACGCCATGATCACGTCTACCTATGCTTTCTTTAGTCTAGCCCCAAGGTTACTGCGCGCCATGTGGACGATCACATGTGCGACACATGTCCCACTAGTAGGAATTCCATTACAGCAGAGTGACCCCTACATAAGAGTGTTATCATACATTAACTTACTTAACGTACTGTAAGTATAAACTACGCAAGTTACTTACATAAAAGGAAAAAAGACCCTCAGAATCCGCACGGCGAGGCCAACTAGTACTAGGGCTTGTGATAGCGATGCCACGTGATCACTTGCATGATGGCTTGAAAAAAAGGTGCCGAACAACATTGCAAATGCACGCAAGTGGAGCGAGATAGGTACCGGAACGCAGGAAGAGGGAAGAACGTGTTTCAGTCCGCGTCTCACCATAGCCAGCTTCGCCTCGCTTGCGCCGGGCTCGCGAGAAGCATAATTGGCCAAACAAACCCTCGAATGACGAGTTAGGCTGTGTTAATAGTTATGTAGAGGTTCCGATGTGCAACGTCACATATCGGCAAGAATTCGGTTTAGCGTGCCGATGCTGTCGACGTATATGCATGCCCTTTTCTTTCTATTGAACGTCGGATCGGAACAAGATGCGCGATAATAGCTTAGAGAGAGAATGGAACTGCGAAGAGCCGATCCTTGGTGACACATGCGCGATACTAATGACATGGCCGTCCTCGTCCTCGTCTCGCGGAATGCGGGCTGGGAATTCGTGGAATGATATCTGCCTCTAGGTTACATTAGCATAGGGAGAGGGAGAAGTCACTGTCGGTCAGCTGTTTCACTATTTGGGTATAAACCACCGCGATTGTCTTCTTGGCGCCTGATTCTCCGAACGAGGGAGCGAGTCGATCATGATACGAACCATGAAGAAGCGCGTTCCCCAGTGGAAAAGCGGGAAAGGAGGGTGCGTTAGTACATTTCTGTCCGACTATAATTGAGCACCCCGGCCACTTTCCGCAGTTCTGGTCTCGTATCATTCGTCCAACCACGTTTTGTACTTGACGTTCACCTCTATATCATGTTCACGCTAGAACCAGGTAGAAGTGAGGAACCTCCAAAAGCGATGGCGGCAATTGACCACTGGTGCATTGACAGCGTGATGAAGTCGCAAGGACGTATAGAAAGGAGCAGATAGAAGGCATGGTTCAAGGTTAACGGTATGGATCTTCACCACAACCCTACACGGATAAACACTATCTGCCAATCCATGTCAGACGCGTGATCCTGAAACGTGTACCCCCTTTAATCGGATTGGCACCGGTCATCCCTGGTCCGACAGTGGTGATTGGAATATCCTCGGACTCAGTGGGTAACCCTTTTGTCTTCCTTGGGAAGGATTACGCCTGCCAAGTATTCGTTCCGCTGGTAACACCATTAGGAAAGTGATGAAGGTGATCCCTACATTTCCCATCTAGCTCTTCGTAATGGTCTATCCTGAATAGAAAGTCTCGCTCGTGACGGGGTGCATGACTAATAGCCGAAAAGGAAGATCTTTTTGCCACTCCAAAGAGGCGATGCCGCCGCAGTTTTTGAAGCCTGGCAATGGGATAAACGCACGGACAGTACGAGTTTGGAACTGGCGGACCACTCCTGCTTTTCAATTTCTTTTCGTTTTTGAAATTCTTTTCAGAGTTCACACAGCAACGTTACGGTTCATCAGGCTCACTATGGTTAGCCATCTCTCGGCTCGGATTCGGGCCGACAATACGCTGAAAAGAATGATCCGCCTCATTCGGCAAATCGTCCTGTCAAGGTATAAGTAATGATCAGGAATTAAATTACACCAAGATACCGGGAGGTGACAAGGTTCAGGACCACACAGTGTATTGAATTACCCTTCGTCCTCAGAACCCTCTTCCTCACTTGGAGTGTCTTCGTTCCCTTGATCAACAAGACCCTCAATTTCTACATTTCCATTATCAGCGCCGGCTTCTTTATCTTCACTTTCGTTTGATTGTGTCTTCTTCAATTTGGAGATAACTTTGTCAGCTCTATTGAATATCCCGCCCGTTGGAGCACCACACGCCAAACATTTTGGGTTCTTTGCGTAGCGTTTGATGGCACAAGATAAGCAATAGTAGTGACCACATCGAGTGACCACCGGATCTGTGTATGGCTTTCGACAAACAAGACAAGCAAATGGGATGTCTTCTTCCGAGTCTGAATCAGACACGTCTTCCACCTGTTTTTTGGGGTTTTCCGCTAATTTATCAAGTTGCCATCCCGCAAGGTCTAAGAAAACCGATTCAGTATAGAAACACGTGTTTAAATGAACTCAGGGTATTCACAGGTACCGCGATCGTGCAAAAATTTACAAGTGTCTCCAAAGCCACAGTAGCCGGTCTCTGAGTGTAGGCGAGAAGTGTGTCAGTTCCATGATCCGCGGGGTTGCCGCAATAGTAGACACAGAAATATACCTTTGTAATCCTTGCACACGTCGGGTTGGTAGTCAGTAATGGTGACTGTACGAACTGTATTCGTGGCTCTCTGAGGACCGATCCGCATTGCCTTGGGTACTTCCTTGTCTTTTTTCAGATGGCTCCGGTAGGCTTTCTGGCCCTTGTATACTCCGTCCGGAGCTTCCTCCTCTTCGATTTCCCCACGTTCCTCGCGTTCTTTTCGACGTCGCTTGGCGAGGACCTCTTCAATCTCATCCCCGGCAATAATGTCGAGCGCGGCGTTGATGTGAGAACCCGCAGTTGTCCATTTGACGTCTGGCCCTTCTCGAGCAGATTCGTCGTCATCGATGTCACTCCCTGTGCGCTGAGCAGCCGTCCGTTTCGTCCCGGCACTCAGCAAGTTTGCAGCCGCTTTACGTGTGGGGAGGACGACTTCGGACGCATGCGAGGACGTGGAGGCGCTGGCTGAGGATGTAGCGGGAGGTCCAGGTGACCCAGATCGACGTCTGGTCGTTGTTGGGCGCGATTTCCCTCTCTTGAAGAAGGGAACTTTGACCTCGTCTGTGGTCGACATGAGCGAATGACAACCTTGAGTAGCGATAAATCCGCATAGCCTTAGTCATCACATTAGGTGCTTAGTCATCACGTTGATTTCGTTATCATTGGCTCACAACAGGGACAAGGCGATACAAGAGTGTCTGTCACGTCAATGTCGGAGTACAGATTTCTTGACCGTTCATGCACATGCCCCTCCTAAGCCGTGTGGGACCGCGGGGCATAACCCAAGGGACCGAGGGAAAGGATAGTTAGTAGTCCATCAAATGCGTGCATAGCCAAGGTCTGACAATGCGTGAAGACAAGCCTGAAGGCTTTTCTTTTATTCCGACAGCTTGAACCGACCATCAGCGAAAACGAGTCGCGCAATTTCTCTATCAAGAGTGTTACGGTACCTTCCCATGGCGTACCTCGTTGGACCTCCGGGACAGGGGTGATCGTGCGGCTACCCACATCCTTCCAAAGTGGACGAACGATGATCTTAACTTTAAGAGACCTTACCGTCGGTGTTACAGTGAGCAGTTCCGGCTCATGGGCTCTGTCGCGACCCAATCTTTTACTTCTTTTTCTTGGAAGTGACGCAAACAACGGGAAATATTGACGTCTCTGTATCGATACTTTATCAACCAGCCGCATCAAGATGTCCCGATACAAGCATAATGGTGTGTGATGTTGCCGGATATAACATGAAACTTGCTCCGAGATCCGCCACGGAAAAGACATAACTCTCAGGCGAGATTAACCTAGACAGAGGTCGAAAGAGTAACCAGTGAAAAGCATTTTTTGTGGCCCTTCCGACCCTCAGTCTATGCTGTAATGGGGTGTTTAATATGAGATAAAAGTGACACGAGGCGTAGGCCATGGAAATAAAGTCCCGTTCTTAATCCATCCGATCATCGGACGCTAAAGGAACCCGCTGTTAGTGGGCTAAGAGTCGCGATATCTCGGAGGGAGCAGGTGTAGTACGTACGTTGTGGAGAGCCCAATCAGCTGCAAATGAAATATTATGTCGGCTTGGAAATAGGGTATCTGAGAAGCCGTTCACATACCATCATGCCATGGACACACGTAAAGGAGACCAATGGTCGGAGTTACCTGGACCGTCCACATCAAAAGAATGCATGGCCAGAATGAGCCGGCGGCCGATTGCACTGATGCGGCACGTTTACTCAGGGAAGCGAGGCTGCGAGGGTCAGAATACCCGCACAGGTCGGCAGATATTTCGGAGAAAGGACAACTCCATTCATTTTAAAAAATTATGCGTTAACAAGGACATCATTTGCGCCATTGTGATGCACAAAAGCCCCGTTCTAATGAGAATTTCTGACAGATAAATGGGCCAGCTAGCAGAATGATCGCAAAATGTACGATCCGGGTGATGCAAGCGCGGCGTTGTCCCTATACAGCTATCAT
>JBBPKX010000011.1:0-42256 GCA_038089435.1 Boletus austroedulis | reverse complement strand
CTCTTTACTCCTAGCCACTTTCATACGGATGGGGTTAGTCGTCATTTCCTATGGTTCCAGGGTTCCTGCTGGGATCTTTGTACCATCTATGGCCGTCGGAGCTACGTTTGGTCGCATGGTTGGTATTATTGTTAAATCAATTTACAGGTGAGACGAATTTGTCCCGCTAACCCTGTCATGAACTTCTGAGATTCCATAAGAACATATCCCCAATCTGGGATATTCGCCGCTTGCGACCCGGATATCCCATGCATCACCCCTGGCACATATGCATTTCTCGGTGCTGCGGCCGCCTTGAGCGGTGTTATGCGGATAACTGTAACTGTTGTTGTAGTGATGTTTGAGCTCACCGGCGCCTTGACCTACATTTTACCGACTATGGTTCGTCATGACAGACTGACTTATCTTACCTCCGTTTGATTACTGTTCATCATAGATGGTAATTCTGGTCACGAAGGCCGTCGGGGACTTCATTGGAACGCGCGGGATAGCTGACGAGAGCATTCGATTTAATGGATACCCTATACTGGATCAACATGATCAATCATCAAATGTGGCAGGTACGTTAACCATACTATCCTGTCTGTGGACCCTTGATCTATCTGACGTGAATCAGTTTCCGAGGTGATGAAGAGAGATTTGACAGTCCTTTATGCTTCAGGGATGTGTGTCAATGATGTTGGTAAGGAATTCAAGCGAACAAGGTGTCCTTAAAATTAAGATGTGGTTCCAACAGAGGACGTACTCGCTTCCACTGATGTGAAAGGCTTTCCAATTGTGGCCTCTAAGTCATCAAAAGCCCTTTCTGGTTATATTGGCAGGACTGAGTTGCGCTATGTGCTGGGTTTGTCCTCGTATTTTTACGTGCTCACTCGATCTCCGGAACTCATCGCGTTTCAGAAAAGGCACAACACGTGGGTGATGTGTTACCGGAAACACCATGCTCGTTCAGCAGACAAGCGTCTGATCAGGAAGACTTTGTCTTGTCAGGGGTTACGTCAGGATCGGCTCTAGGGGCTGAAGAGGATGTTGCGGTTGAATTATTGGAAACCACGGCGTCAAACGATGTTCTTAAATTGTGGCCTTGGGTGAATCAGGTACGGATACTCGTCGATACCCGTGCCGCTCCTTTATTCACAGAGCTCACTTGAGACACCTCTCACCGTGTCTCCACGGTTACCCCTTGAGATCGTTATGCAACTTTTCAAGCGTATGGGGTGGGTCGCCTCTATTGGGTTCTCGCTATACACATTCAATAATGTTCTGGTGCAGCCCCCGTGTCATCCTTGTCGAAGAGCTAGGCTCTTTAAGCGGACTAGTCACTGTGAAGGACGTTCTGAGGTTCAATCTGACAGAAAAGTCTGAAAGCGATCAGCAGCACTGGGATGACGTTGAATTTGAAGCTGCATTGGATGTGACGTGGAATTGGGCAGTAGGTACATTGGATGACTTTGTGGAGTGGTGTAGAGGTATCATCCGACGCTGAATAACCACTTTGTGTGGCTGACTATTTGCGTTTTAACAACACTTCCTATTCGAGCGTTCACCGTGCCATGCTTTATCTGGGATTTTCTTTGGTTTTCAGTCATGGTCGTCGGTGTGGAGCATCCGCACGAGCATCTATATCTGGTGCATGAGACGCACGCATACGTGTTCTTTTCGTACTGATGAGCTGTGTGGATCTAAGAAATTGGGGATGCTAGAGGAATTATCTCCAAAGATCTGTGCTCGACAATGACTGTACTATCACTGCTTCCCCGTCGGTACACGTGACTTGTTCTCAGTAGATGCCTCGAGAACATTCAAAAAGACGACACAGAAAATGAGATGTACAACAGTTGGCGTAAACGTCTATCTAGGTCGCGGTGCCTGGATGGGTGACACTCGTTGGACACACCTTTATGTAGACAACCTACCTAGGTACGGCTTAAGCATGCTCGCGAGGAATCAGTTGGTGGCGAAGCGACATGATCCAATTGAGGAGGCCAACTGTCTGTTGACCCGCCATGTTTTACTGTATTTCCTCCCGACTCGCCAAGAAAAATCTGCCAAAAGTACGCCAGAAAGACATCTACACCTAGGTATTCAAGTAAAATACCACGCAGCTTGCTTTAAATCATACTCCATCAATGCTTCCGTCCTTCCTATCTTTGGGGTGGCGTAGCGAGACGGCGTCCATCATCGTAGATGAACAAGCCATACATGATACGCAGCACACCCAATGCGTGTCATATTATGGCGAAGATGTCGCGATGGCGATGTCGGGGTTGTTCTTGTCTGCCAATGGACCCGTAGTTTCGCACACGAACATTGTTCGCGGACTTTTTTCGGCATCTTTGCCGGGAAGGAGGGGTGCGGATCGTCAATTTATGCCTCGATGTGCCGTAGTGAGCACAATTGACAAATGGGCTATCGATCATTTATAGCGTGAGTGAACCGACCTTTCGTGTATTGTATCATCGGACAACCCGTGACATCGGTAAGCGATGAGTCCTGCGCGCTTCCATCAGGCCGAAGCCTGAGATCTATCAGGGTGATAGTGAACTGTTTATCAGCGGGATCAGATCGCGCGGTATTGACGACGCCGGAAACGGGATCGGAGTACGCGAGCGCGTCTACAAAAGGATCCGTAATTGATTCGAACCCATGGAACAGTGTTTCTGGAAGCTGCACAAATGGCTGTGGGGAAGGAAGGGATCAGAAGAAACAAGGTCTCCACACCTGCCACAGTGCTTCAGGGCTCGACAGTTGAAGTTTGATTGAAATTATGACCGATTCAAGGAAATCCAGATACCAGTACAGCACCCAATCCCCGTGCGTTTGCTGTCCCGTAACCATTGATTATGAAACATACAGTACATCCGCTTGTAAACGCCAATTGCATGTACGTGGCATCAGTGGGCCTTCCATGCGGATAGGAACGCTCACGTTTGGAAGTTTGGAAAAGTTCTTCCGAGCCTACTTTACCGGGTTGGGCGAAAGGGAATAGTCTGCCAGGATCTTCCATGTAGTCTGGAAGAAATGATACCTTCAACGTTGCCCGGCGATCACGTATAAACATCTTTTGGGGGGAAGGTGGAACCCGATACAACTATCACTGTCGAGTCAATAAGAGCTTTCTGGGAGCGGGCGGTTTGGCACTCGCCTTGAGTTCGGTTTGATACCTGACTAACCATTGAGGTATAAACGGTCAAGTATCGCGCACTCCGAGTCGGACTACTGCAAGCGACCGGTCTCTGAATGGCAACGGAGTAACTAGCATGCCTTCCCACGCACCCTTTGGCGTGAAACTATGTACCCAATTTTATACTTCCAGTAGTGCAATCCCATCATTACTTACGAGTTGAAGACTCATCAGTACTCACCAAGTAAGCAATACACAAACCGGATGCAATAGATGGAAAACAGGAATTCGGAGCGGTAGTCTCAACGGGGATAACTGGGGTGGGGTCTGGATGCTCCCGGGACTTGGCGCGATGGGCCTACCCAATCATATAGTGGGCCGGCATCGTCCCGTATCCTGTGAACCTTTTTCCTGAGAGTTATAATAGTCACGGTGATTCTGCGCTGAACGCTCTACGTGGAAGGTTCTACCGTCACAACTTGGCGCTGTGTGGAGTCGGGATTGGGATCGGATCGCCGAAACTTGTGCACGGGTTGGCCAGCGTCCTGGCAGGTGCCATCTTTCCCAATTGTATCTGACCAGATGTGCCGTCTGGATTCTAGAAATTCGACGGCTACATATTGATTTCAGCTAGGGGATAAGGCGTTGGCAAAACATCATCTTCGGGCCTTTTTCCATCCGCCTTCCCTCCCATTGACAACACGTTTTCTGTTGCTACCGGCCCTCCTGTCATCTCCATCTCTATTGTCTCCTGTGTAATTTTTTTCGTCTCCGCATTCGGTGCTGCTAGTAGCATCAAGTTCGGCAAGCACCATCCTTATGCTCCGCCTGACGTCCCTCAGGATTCGTTTTTCGCCCAACCTTACGATCACAGCATGTCGTTTACGCTCGGTTAATGATTCTGGGAGGGAAAGCAGGCGTGCATCATCCTGATGAATGCATGTAAGTGGACTCGGGCCGTAATCAGAATGAAGCGAGAACCTCGACACCTCCACCAATATACATCCCCTCGCGCTGGCTGAGCACCTCATCTAATATCTCCAAGACTTGCTTGCTGTCCTTGAATTTACCCTTTTTCAATCTACCTTTTGGAAGCTTTCCCTTCGAGTGTATGCTCCTGAAATCAACCTCAGACATCATAACGAGACAAGTTAGTGAGATAAGTGCGGGAGGCAGGATCACAGACAACTCAGACCCAAGCTCGGGTAAACTGAGTACAAACGTACTATGGGTCAGATGGACGAAGTTAGTACCTGTCATACTAGAGCGAGACAGGCCACATGGAATACTGAGGCCAGTGAGAATGGAGAGAAAAAGACACACTCATCTTCACCCTCGTCGAGCCACCACTCGATGCGTGCATGTACATCCTCCATTTTCGACATGAAGTTACTTTGTTGAGCCACGTGGACAACTAGGTCTGCTCGAACCTCCACGACGTCAGATGGATTGCCCGAGTGCACGATGGTTCCCACATTGTTGCTGTCTTTCACCTCCGCATCTTCAAGTCTGTCGGGAGTAGAAGTGGGTATTGGAACCAGATCAACGTGTCCATATCGTCTCAGAAGATCTGAGTTTGGCGGGTCACCGTATGTATTGAACTAGAATGATATGTATTTTTGGCATTTTATCAAAAATATCAACGGCGTCAATGACAGGTCGGATGAGCGAATGCAGGAGATTGGTGGCGAACGAGAATGCGCTCACAATCTGCTCGCCTTGCTTTATATTCCTTGTAGTCACCATCCGGAGTACAAATGGCTCGTAGAACAGCCTGGCCTAAAAATTATATGTGGGGGGTCAGTTGAAGTTATTAAATGACGATTGACGAGGGAGAAAAAAAAACCCTCAACGCAAGACCAATGATTTAGGCGTACGTTCTCACTACCCCATCTGGCATTCAAAAGGTCTGCCATCGGCACCATAGCCACATCTGAAGGGTCATCCTCGTCATCCTCCGAATCTGAGTTAAGCCATTCATTGGCGTCACCAGCAAAAGAGGAAGGTGAATGAGGATCGCCAATGTGGGTGGAAAGTTCAGTTGAAGTATTCGGGTGGAGAATTTCGGCTTCATTTGCATCGTTCCCTTTCGTCTCATCATAGTCTTTGTCCCTTTCCGTCTTGTCATCATCTTTCCAACGACGGACTGTGAAGCTGCGTGATAAAATGCGGCTTCCAGCACGGTGATACGCATCGAGAGTATACCATCTCCCGTGATGAGAAGGCGGAAACAGGGAGGGGGCCATCTGTGTGCGAAGGTGTGTACGCGGCGTAAAAACTCAAAAAAATATGGACCAACTTTGATGGTAGGGACAAGCTGTTCAAAATATGCACGCTCGGCATCTTCACGGCCAATCTTATCTACCTACCGTGTAACAACGGTGAAATCGAAAACGTCACGATATGCGATTAACATATCAGGTTTGTATCAGGTGAAATTGACGGACATACCACGGACGTCCCCCGGAGCTCTTCTAACTCTTCTGAATTCCAGAACATCGGGGTATCGAATGTTGTCGGGAGGGTACGCATGTACGGCCCCCACTTCGTCTGTACATTGGCGTGGCTCTGTTCGTCTCCTTCCATGACGTGTGGCTCGTGTGCCCACGCATCCTCCCACATCATGCATAAGATTAACCCAACCCAACCCTTATGCAATCCTTGCGTACGCCACGTTTCAAAGCCAAAGAGAGCAGGAAGGGGTGATGTTCGCGTTGAAAGCGTGATTATACGAGGTAGAGTGAAGAGGGTATACCCTTCCTGTGAGATCCGTGCAGTATTGGGACAGTGAAGATTAGCTTAAGATGACCGAGCATTGACATCACCAACGTGCACACCAGAATATCACATAGCGCAATAGCTCCACGTCCGCTTCCCGGAAAGTTCACAATACCCATCGCTTTCGTATCAACGAATCCATTGTTGGAATGGAACCAATTCAGGAACGGAGCAATGTCTGCGTCATTCATCGTAGTCAAGATCGATGTTATCACAGGACGATTTGGATATCTTCAACTCCACGAAGTGGAAGAAGTAGTGCGGGAAGTTCACACGGTTGCTTTGGATTGAGGTTAGGGGTCAAGCTCCGGCTTGATACCTAGTACAACAATAATTCCAGGGACTACAAGGGATGATTAAATCGAGATAAGTCGAGATTCATCGTCAGTAGGATTTACTACCCTCAGTCAATGGGAGGACGATAAGGATGAGTGGACAACGCTCCGACCCAACTACTGGTAGATGTTCAGAGAGTTAAATTCAAAGTACGCATTCGCAAATCCCTTTGGATGCCGCTCCACATAATCTGGTCGCATATATACAACTCAGAACAAAGGGCTAATATTATGGGGCTTCACCGACACAGGTCGAAGGGCATCCAGATGAGGAGTAAACAGAACTGGCCCAATCACCGCCTGTGAGGTCAAGTGGTTATTTACTAAAAGGTCGACGCAACGGAAACGATATACAAAAGTTCAGATTGATAATGATATGTGGAGATCCAAAATGAGCTGCGAAGTGTCCCACCCATCCCTGCGCACCTCGCCTCCTCGTCCACCTCTCACAATGTTCGTTTAGGGTGATCACCTTTAAAAATCAGCACGAGTCACTTGCCCAGGTGTCGGGGTTGACGGTGTTCCCCGGAGGCCCTACTTCGGAAGGTATGTAGGAATTGCGTTCCCAGAAGTATATTGCAATGTGGGTGGAAGACCGTTCTATTGCATACCTGGTCATATCAGTGGGCAGATGCTTATCGAATTTAAATTCACCAGCCACCACCAATTTTATTGAAGTTTGGACCGAAGCTGTTACCACTCGAAAGATGAACACCACACCCCTGGTTACCCGTGCTGTACACATCGCAGTCATCTAAAATGCATGTTCTGAAAGCAGAAGGTGTGAAACGATCGATCTGGAAATAATTCGAAGCATACCCAGTCATCTATCAAGACGATGGCATAGTACAATCTGTGACCAGATCAAAAGTGGCACAAATTCCGCTGCCAAGATACTTACTCCCACTTGTGTGTAGGGTGGACTGGTTGGGGCCCTTGTTATTGACACCCTCAACAATATCAATTTCGCCCTGTGCAATAGCCATTAGAACTGATGACGTGCAGGAACGAAATCTTGGGAACACCAGCCGTATTGCTCCGCTGTCCACTTCTCGACATATTGCCTGCCTCATACGATCAGATAAATATTCAGCGAGTGCTTAGAAGACAGATCACGAACACTCGTTCGTTTGTGGGATCTGGGATTGCCTCCCATGAGAAAGCATCAAGAAATGACTGTCCGGACAGACTTTCAGTCCTCGAATAGGTTGTAGCTTCCGCACAGCAAGAGACTGCGAGCGTGACCACCAACGGAACCCGTGTTGAAAGTGCAGTTCAGTGAGTCCGGAAATGGTCATTGAAACTAGATTGCGATCCGATCTTGCACCAGGTGCCGATTTACCAAGGCCTTGATAGATTTCAGTGGATAGCGCTGACGTTGAAGAGGATAAAAAGAGAATATGCGATTATGGATGACGAGGTCACAACAGGACGATTACACTACTATTGGGCAGGTGATGCAACGACTAACTTCACGTCGAAGAGAAAAAGCGCTGTCATTGTGCATGCTTGATCCAAAAAACTTACAGCAACACGAAGGTAGTCCCACCTGTACAAGGCGTGCTCAAGCAGGCACGCTGAAATGCCAAAGAGTTTCGCAGTCCACACATCGCGGTCATCTGAGAGCTGGCAGGACCTGCGTCATAGGTCTTGAAGTTAGTAGGACGGTCTGCAAATATATTGTCATCTGTCACGATACGCAGAGGCAGACCTAACACTCGGACGGCGCTGGGATCCGGTCTGAGGACACTGTCACATGTCAAGGGCACTTGTTCCAGGACACCGGATGACATATGCGCAGTCTACAAGGAAGAGTGCAGGTGTTGAGTGGCGACAAAGGCGGAAACCACTAACTTGGGCCTTCTCTTACAGTCAATCCGAGTTGTTCCCAACACTGTTTAGTTGTATGATGATGGGTGTGAGGGCCATGCGATATGTTGCTGGTAGTTTCACTTTCATAGAAAAAAAGGTACTTGGTTCATACGTCACTGCCTAGTCACGAGACATTTCCTCAAACGATACAGTTGACGTCCGTTGTATTCTCTCCCGATGAACAATCTCTCCCAATCGGTAGAAAGGATGGGATATCGTACGAATGTCTCGTATCACCCGGATGTATCTGGACAACTTTCTTACTCGTCCCGCTTTACAGTTCAGTCCCAGTGTCTCCCGAACCTGGCGCTCACGCAGACAACGCTACACCGGACTTCCTGTTCACCCTATACCCCACCAGAATGCGACATTGAGGTCAATGACGCTGTTTTGGAATGCAATGAGACCACAGTTTTGGTCCACCCACAATTCAGATACTTCTCCCCACAACCTAGTCACCGCTTTCAAGCGGTGTGTCTATGCTCCGGACAACCGACTCTGCATACCATGTCTACCTACTAGCTATCTTGTGCTGAGCTCATGTTCAAATAACACCAAGAACGCATGATTGTAGGTAATTATTGCTCTGGTATGAAGCTCCTTCGATCACGACTTACACTTGTTGTAGTAACTCGAACAACTCTATGCCCCACGACGTACCATGGTTCAGCTTCTGGACCAGTATCTTGCCACTGAGACCAACCCAGTTCCGCCAATGGTTCACTTTGCATTTCCTTATCGACGACGCCGTATTGTGGAAATGCGCAAATAACCGCGGCATAAACAGATATCACCCCTGTGCTGCCAGCGTGGTGTCACCATCAACATTAGTCTGCCACGGATCATCTATCAACGAAAGTCCACAAACACGCAAGGTAGGCAAGTGTCTTCAATTCGCACTTGCTGCGCTTTGGGGGAAGTAACTGAATACTATCATCAGATAAAGAAGATGACGCTTGTACGTCGCGAGAGGTATGATACAAGTAATGGTTCCACTTTTTATAAGGCACGACTCACATACCATCCTCAGCTACGTTCAGATTATGTTCAATCTAAGGAATAGCTGGCAGTCGGAGTGGGCTGTTGAGATTGCGGATGGAACTTTAACATTGCGCACAATGACATTGTTCCACACTTCTGGCCGCCACCAACTTGTCGTTCTGCTACATGATAAAGTGATACAACTCCTGCTAATCACTGCTACAGCACTGCATACCATGTCTTCTTTCTCCGAGTTCTTACCGAAGGATGCATGATTGTGGGTGCCATCGCCCCACAGAGCTACTAGTAAATTTCATCGTGACTCACTCTTTGTAGGAGCTCGGACGGCAGTACTCCGCGGCGTTCTATGCTCGAGTTTCTGGATGAGTATCATATCACCGACACCGACCCACGTCCACCGATACTCCATTTTCCATTTCCAATCGGTGACTGTACGCAGTCTAAATAGATATCGGCGCCGCGTAGTGGCACCATCCGCATCAATGCCACTCTAAGCAACGGGACATTTTACGGAAAATGTTCAATATAGTCTCTATCTCGGCTTCCTGTCCGAATCACATCCAGCCGCATTGTGGAGGATACGACCCTTGGCGAGGAAGGCGACGAAATTGTCTGAGTGATACGGGAAGCGCTTGGATTCGACAAGTCTGTGAGCCCGAAAATGGTACATCGATTTGACTGATCCGTGTAAGGCAGGCAACGAGGACTTGGGTAAAGACTTGTCGGGTGAGCACCTGAATGTTATTATCAGACAACGAACATGGCAATGCTATGCCCCAGAATATACGTATTATATCAATATTGGTATGTAAGAACCAATTGACCGCGTACGGACGACGGAAGTGAGTATACTCGGAGCATCAGGGTGGTAGTAGCTGGGATGTGAGGTCGTCGTGTTTCACTACTCGCGATAGAATGTTAAGGATGGTTCGCTTATCCGACCAACCAAAAAGTCTGAGAAAGTGGAACTGGCCTGCAGGCCACAAAGCGGCCGTTATGCCAACTGCCAACGGCTTCAGCCACCGCCGAAGGTCGACGGCCTGTCCATGCACCATTGCCTCCTCATCCCGGAACTCGCTCTCTCCATCGTCCAATACCTTGCGGACGACCGCCCGACTTGGTACGACAGTCGTTGCCTGAAGAATCCCAGGGACGTCGCAAGGCTTGCCCAGACATGCAAAGCACTCGCCGAACCTGCGTTCGACATCCTCTGGATGACACAACATTCGCTTGCCCCGCTTGTCATGTGCCTACCCCCAGACGTCTGGGAGCTGACCAGACAAGGGAAAACTATTGTGCGTTGAACCGACCATGTTCTGGGATCCGCGTTGATGGCGGCGTGTAGGCGCTCAAGAGAGAGCCCACCCCCCTGGAGTGGTCCTCTCTCAAGAAATATTCTCACCGCATCAGGTTCATCTCTCAACCTGCGTCGTTCAATCTTCCTAGGCTTGACGATGCAATCCTCGCTTCCCTCGTCTCGCCGTCGCGAATTGGCGCATTATTTCCTTCCCTCCGAGTCCTTGACTACTCCATTATCTCGGTTGCTGCACCAATGATACATCTGCTGACCGAGGCCTTGTCTACCGAGCGACACCTGGAATTGGTCACGAGTCTGTGCGTCATATGTCCCAGGGCTTCACAGAGAGAGCAAGTCTACGACCTCTTTCAAGCTATACGGACTAAGGCAACCCAACTAGAAACCCTCAGGATTGACTCCTTTGCACCCACAGCATCAAATTCCACCCTGGCGGTCACGCTTGTGGAAGGAGAATTCAAGTTTTTACGGAATCTGGAACTGAGCTGGACAATTCATGTCTCTCCCGAGTGTTTAGCGTGTCTTATCGAGATGGAGCACCTACAGGAGATGAGCTTATGTGTGCGTCGTGATATCAGCCTCGATTTCTTGGTAAATGGCTGTTCTTTTACCAAGACCAAAGTGCTCACGAGTCCGACTCCCAAACGGACATTTCCTGTCTTGCGGTCCCTCAAAGTGATGGCACATTCACTGAACCAATGCACGGCACTCGTCTCGCTTGTCACATCCCCCTTTCTTGATAACATCGCCTTATCATACGACGTACAAGCTCCAAGCATCCTCATCGATGCATTCTTTCACGGACTGCATCAGACATGTCAAAATGCTGTTACGATGTCCAGGCCAGGGGCGGTATTACCGCCGCATACCATCTCTCTCGTGCTGAAACACAATTTGGGACCGTCGTCGAGTGCTGCATCGCCCTTCCTCATCCACCCCTCCGAAACGCTCTCGCCCTTGCTCGCTATTCGACATATTCGCACTCTGCGACTCCTCCATCTCGGCACGATTGCCATCGACGACGGATTTTTGCGGGAAGCCGCGACTGCGTGGGGCGCGCACCTCCAAGAGCTTGAAGAGTGCGGGATACCTTGGGTAGGCGTGGAAGAGTCGAGTGACCTCCCGGGGTATGTGGCCGCGACGCTCGACGGTGTCGGCGAGTTCATGAGGCGGTGTCCGCGACTAGAACGGTTGAGAGTAGCATTCGATGGGAGAGGAATGTCAAATACCGAGGAAACACAAAGCAAGCAGGACATGGCGAATGACCGTGGTTTGACGCGGGAGAGCGAACAAGTGGTATCTTCATTGTCCGTCTTGCAAGTGCTCAATGTCCGTGATTCCCCGATTGATAACCCAGAGCGCGTCGCCAAGTTTCTGAAGCGTGTCGCGCCTGCGTTGCGTATGATCTGCGTGGAGGGGTCTTTGGATATGTGGAGGAGATGGAGAGAAGTGGAGGACCGGATGAAGCTGAGCGGGACGTGTTGATCTGTATTCATAGTCATGCGCAGCCACATCGAATGGACTGCGGCTGATGAAATCGGCTGTTTCTACTTGCTACGACCGTGTCATGATCCTCTCTCCCGAGCCCCAACCGACACCTCCAATGGAGACGACTCCAGAGGACCCACACCTGGCGTCGCTCAAGGCCATCTTTCCCGACTTCGATGACGCCGTCATGTCTGTAAACCCAGTCTTGTTGTGTTTGTGACGGATCGCTCAGCGTTCATCCAGCCTCTCCGTGCTCGAATCGACCAACAATGATCACGATCGTGCACTCGACGTGCTCCTTGGGATGAACGACCCGTCTTTCGTTCCGCCCAACCCACCGACTCAGCCACCGACCCAGTTCCAATCCGCACCATCCGCCGATGCACAACGCCTCTCACAAGAAGAGTTGGACGAACAGCTCGCGAGGAGACTGGCCCTTGAAGAACAACATGCTGCTACTGCTCAGACATGGCAGCCACAGCGGATGGAGGGCCAAACGACGTACCAACCCTATCAGCCCCGACATGGAGGGAGGAACGGCTGGGGTGTTCAACCCCCACAGCCACAAGGTCAAGGCGGAAGGGATACCATGGCAGATTTCCAGGAAGGGTTCAATCGTATCGCTGAATGTACGTCTGTCGCAGTTGTTCTAATTCCCTCATGTTTACGCCTGCTTTATTTCGCAGCCGGGAAGAAGACCTTTTCATCTATCGTGTCCAAGGTGAAAGCAAAGATGCAAGAATTCGACCAAGGATCGGGATGGTCATGGCCCCAAAATCCCCCTCCCGGCCAGTCCCAGCTTCCAGCTGTAGCTTCGCACTCCACATACTATGCACCAACTCAACAAGAAGCCTCGGAACAAGGCAGATATACACAGCCCACCAACTCGCAATGGCCGGCGAGTCAATCCCAGCCGGTCCATTCGAACACATATACGTCGTCTCCCCCGCGCTCAGGAGTATTACTTCCCGCACCTGCTGACCCTCCGCAGTCTGTGAGCTCGCAACAACCCTCTTTTTATGACCCCAACACACGGGGATACGATCTGTACGATGACGAGATCGAAATCAATGACAAGAGGACTTCTACTACTGCTGTTGCTATGTCTGCAACGAATACTTCGCAACTTCCTGTGACGCCTCTCCCTGCTGATAGCTCGGCTTCTCCACCACCTGTTTCGGATACAAGTTCCCCGCCATCATACGCCTCCCGTGTGTCATCTCCTCCATCCAACCCAGGACTGCCTTCAACCAGTCCCCCTGCCCAATCTCTCTCCCCGATAATCACCGGCGCAAGGGGTACGAAGCCTGGCACGCCCGGAGGCGTCGATTTCAGTGTGTATTTCACTGCCTCTGTTTCGATGTCCAGGGCTCATCATACTCCCATTTTCGCATCGTTGTGTTCATAGGTAAGCTTGGCCTACTGCCGAAACGGCCAGTATCGCTCGTTCGGTCGCAGTCCCCACCTGCTGCCGGTGCTGCTGCGAGTCTTGGTGCGCCGCGCGTGGCTGCTGCCCACTCGACGGATACGGCCTCCAGTTCTACGGATCACGAAGAACCCGAGTTTGTCGAGAATCCGTTCGAGGACCGGTGAACAAGGATTCATGCGGGCATTTTATAGATGGGATTATTATCATGAATCTCTTTCTGTTCTCCCCCGTTCTCGTCCCCGTCTCTTTTTTGATTTTGATAATTATTCAAGCGTATGCGGACCTGTACTCGGGTTACATGACATTACCGTCCGCAGTGTTGTATAACATTATCAAACAAGTAATCGTGCTAGGAACAGTTAACGATTCTAGAAGGGTCCATCTAGGGTTCGTTGAGTAATAAGATGGCATAGCCCAGGATACCCGCTACCGCCTGGCAGGCCATTCATTGATCTTTTTCGATCTCATCACAGGTAAAGGTCAGAAGTACGCTCGGCGGGCACTCGACTTCTAATCCGCGAGTCCCCATCTCCGAGTCGCTATGCGAATGTCCCCAAGGGCGTCTTTGTTGGGTCCATTGTCATTGATAGATAGGCAAGTCAATCCACACAAAACTTACTGTCTCGCTGTGCGACCCGGGCCATCGATTAGCTTGCATGGGAGGAAACATATCGGTACCTTCGTTCCCTTTGGTGACAATTCTCCAACGTTGTTCAATCGGCTCGGTGTGCCGATTCGTGCCGAGTTCTTGGTTTCTTTACAGACTCTGACCATGGCCAAGCACGGCCAAGAACACCGAAACTTGGCGAGTTTATCGCCCCCACAACACCCCAGGAGCCGGAACGCGCGATACAAGGTAGTATTCACTCATGAGTGAACTCGGTACATATATTACCTAATAAACTTCTAATTTGGTACACAACTCAAGTAGTCAGGTCTTACTACAATCGAGTCCATTTGAATGTTTGAACAGTCAACGCTATTCCAATACATGTAGTGTATGTCTCATGTCTTCTTGTCTCGAATATCCCTTCCTGCACGAAACGCTCTATAGAGACGATGCCGAAGCCCAGATCTCGTTGCCTACCGTGCGCATAGGCCATGCTCTGTAACTTGGCTGAGTACTATTTCAGGGGGTGGAAATTAAGAAGGGTGGAGTGATCTGAATCACAGATATATATCCATATCATGTGTATTCGATCACATGCATTCGTGAAACGTGGCATCCGCGGACCGAGGAGCTAGACAAGCATCGTATTCACAAGGTGAGAGATTTCAGAGTCGAGAGTCTAGCTTTGCATCATCACATCCCCACTCGCATCCAACTCCGCGCCAGTGTCCGAACCCTGTCCTGTCCCTTCCACGGGCACCTGCCACATCTCACTCCAACGTGGATACACCCGCTTATACAATGCCATGCACACCGTATCCATCTGCGTCACTGGCCCATCGAAGGACGCCTTGAAATACCCATGCGTCCCAAGAGACTCCTGAATGTGTCCCATCCGTCCGTGCTTGGTGTATAATTGGATGGGCTTGAAATATGTTGCGTCGTCAGGTCTGAAAAACATGTACCGCACGGTGGCGGTCTTGCGGTGGACGCGAAAAGGGTGACCAGAGAGGATGACACGCTTGGCGATGATGCGCGTCGTATCGGGGTTCAGAAAGGTACCCATGGCGACGAGATGAGGGGCTATATGGTGGGACTTTGAGTACTGTATCCAAGATAAATGTGCATCCTACCATGCGCATTGTCCGATTCTCGGAGGAGCGTACAGGGCTGTTTTCCGAATGTCACGGGTGCGTATACACTTGCAACGACCATCGTACCGTGCCAGAGGAAACGCTCAAACTTGTGCACGTTGTTGGCACCTCTGGCACCTCCCGGAGTGTGTTGGCTGTAGACGGGATTGACGCGCAGACGACGAGGTCCATAGCAAAGAATCAGTGGGTCCTAAAATAGGGTGAAGTGTTGAGAAGAGGGCGAGAACTCTGACATACGCGCACCTTGGACTTGACGGATCCCAAATATTCTGTGTTACGCTGTATGGCGAAGTGTAGGATCGTTTTCTTGTGCTCGTGTTTCAAGAGGCTATAGAGAACAATTGGCGCGTGTCTCGAATCACTCGCCTCTTGCGGAACACCTTCCAAGTAAACCGTGACTCTCGTTCCAGGCTATGACACGATGAACGAGATGTGAAGGCGAGCGAAACAATACGTACTTCTATACCTTCGTTCTCCGCTGCCCGAGACACATCTCGTTCCGTCCGCTTGAACTCTTCAAATTCAAATAGTCTGGCATACTCCTGCGGTAGATTCTCGTAGGGATCCCATGGACTCGTCCGAAGGGACCGTAGCCCACGGTAACGTGCAAAACGTGTTCGCGCAGGAACATCACGGGGTGTGTCAATTTCATCAGGAAACTCCTTGGCGTCACGTTCTTCTTGAGCGCGATTTCGCCAGTGCTGGAGTCTGAACAGCAAGCGTGAGCAACTCAATACGACAGGAAGAATACATGACTGACTGTCTTTCTTCTTCCTCCAGGTCGAGATCTTGGAATGCAACTACGCTCCTCTCGCTCACCAGTTCCATGGCTTCGTCGATTGACACCATTTCTTCCTCTTCGTCTTTCACAACTACATCTTTTTTATCTTCATCGCGCTCTTCATCGTCCGTTTCATCGATGATCCAAGAAGCTTGGTATTCGCTCATCCCTCTTGGTATGCGCTTGATTCGTTTAGGTGTAATGCCTTCTTTGGCATCGGGTACCTCGACCTCCCCCATACCCTCGTCTCGTGTCCCCGCTCTAGCCATCTCCTCTTCCGTTGGCCATGTCTGTTCATTTTCCATCTCATCCGGAACGTTTGTTGAGATGATGGAATCGGCGGTCGAGGGTATTCGTTCTGAAAGGACTTGAGGTTCGATCTCCATCGCTGCGGCCTTGCATGGCTTGGATCGCGTCGTGGGAGCGGACGTGATCTGTCAGACGTGAATCATGAGTCGACAGGTGACGCTCCAAAGGACAGGTACGCACCTTGGTCACTTGGTAGTCGCCAAAGTTGGGTAGATGGACGAGTCTATTGGCACTCAGGCGACTTCCTCGCACGATACCCGTCACCCTCAGTAATCCGTCCTCCCACTTCGCGCTCTCGCTCACAAGCCATGCCCTACCCGATCGCCATCGTACTTCACCAGGGCATCCTTCCGATAGAGAACGCAGCGCGCCCAGGGAGTCGGAAGGTGAGGATAGATCGAATACCCTTGGGTGAGACGGGTCGAAATATTGCATGAACGAAAGCAACGATTTTAAAATTGCGGTGCGCGATTTTTGATCGAGGGAGGGAGTGGACGGGTCAGGCGGGATCGCAGACACGACAGTCGGAAGACCCTGTGCTTGTAGTGTGCGAAGAAGAGTATCGCCTGCTTCGGGGACTTCTACGGTTGAACTGAGCAGAAAGAGGACGTAGTCTGCAGCTTTGGCAGCATCGAGTGCTTCCCAGTGTCGGCCATATCGGACGGGAATCAACTGAAGGGACGTCTTGAAGCGTCGTGCCCTAACAATGGGAGGGGGGTAGATATGACGATCGATGAGTAGATAAACTCGAGGACGTACTTGATCGTCCATATCTTGGAACTCTCGTCGATGACGTCTTGGTCCTCTATCACAGATGTTGCGAGCGCACGGACGGCATCGATCGTACGGACGTCTTCGCACAGAGGAATAACCGCGACAACGCGAGGAGCGCCGTCGACGCCATTGAAAATACGAGTAGAAGCGACGAGAGAAGCGCGTTTTGCAGCCTGTGCTTGCTTTTGTGTGTTGCGCCTATTCAGGCGGGCCTGTGCGGCAGTGTTTTCCGCCGTTGATTTTGGCGAGGGACGCTGAGTACGTCCTAACCAAGGGTAAGGTGCTGCCAGCATAGATACGACATACGCACCCTTGGCAAGTTCCTTCAGAGCTGATTTCGTGGCATGCTTTGATTTGAAGGGCTTATTTTGCTGTAGGACTCTGGATTGGGATGATCAGAAATCGACGATACCAACGCTACTCACTTGCTTGAGTCCCGACGAACGATGGTGGTGGACCATGATGGGCGTGTGAACGACCGCTGCGGATCAAAGCGAGCTGATAACCGGTCGGTGACATGTTTGTTATGATCTACGACATTCAAGCACCACCTATAATTTTAGGTAAACCAGTCAGGCTCACGAGTCTTGCGGAACGATGCATCATGCCCTACTCATATCAGAGATCACAAGAGAAATATGCGTAATGATGGACCACTCCTCGCTCCCTGCCGTAGCGCGCACTTGTCGGGCGCTCCTCGACCCCGTTCTAGACGAGTTATGGAGGGACTTGTATAGCATTTACCCCTTCGTACATCTCTTACCGCAGGTGAAACCCGGGGAGGGCCACCAGGCAAGTCCGTTTTCATATCGCTTCTCAATACTTAGGCGCGTCCGACAGACTTCTAGTCACAGCTTAACTCCGCAACAATGGACGACCTTGTGCAAGTACTCGGCTCGTACCCGGTCGCTTTACATGTGTATGATCGATGACCTACCCTTTTTCGATCGATTCTTGTGTCTCTCCAACCCCCCTGACCCCGATTCCTTCTTCCCAAACTTGAGGACCGTTGCATGGTATCCTGATAATCACTTGGCAACGCTACCCTTCTTCCGCCTCCTATGCGGACCCGCGTTAACATCACTGTCCGCTGAGTTTGCTGTCGACCCAACTAGTCTCGCGCTGGTGGCAGATTTGGGAACCCTGTGTCCAAACGTCACTGACATATCCATCTCCCCATCAAGCGAAACTTTGAGCGACGATCTAGCAAATGCCCTGTCAACCTCGATACGTCACTGGGAGAACCTCGTGCGTGTATCATGCGAGAACCTCACAGTTTCGGCCTTGGAGCATCTCCGTCGAGCGAGAAACTTGGACTCATTGACTGCGTGCGCCTCACCACATCTGTCGTCACTTTCTCAGACAGTTGGCGCGCAAGAACTATCTTTTCCGCGTCTCCGACACCTTCACCTCTACACGAGGCTATTGTCAGCCACAACCGCTTGCCTCAGGGGTCTTCGCTTAGAATTGAAGGAATTCAGGCTGGATTTGTTCGATGCAGAAGAAATATTTTCTAGCTCATACTCCTTACGGCACTTGTTCACCGCGCTCACAGAGTCTTGTTCGCATCCTTGCCTCACCCGACTTTATCTTTGCGTCATCCGCCCACACCTTGCGTCACTGAATTCAGCAGCAACGATATGCGACATTCGACCCCTTTTCTGCTTTACTTACCTCCGCGTCGTTTCCCTCGAGGGCGTGTCCACATTCACGTTAGATGACAATGACATTGCGGAACTAGCATCCGCTTGGCCAGCTATGGAAGAGCTTGCACTCTCGACATGTGTCGACCACCCCATCGCATCCCTACCCACATTCTTCTCCCTCCTCCACCTCCGCTCATGCCCCAAACTCAGGGCACTCTCTCTGGTCATCGACACGACTAAAATACCTGTGCAACTCCCATATAAGGTCTGGCGTGACGTGCCATCAGACGTGTTGGACTATCTCTGCCTCGGAAACTCCCCGATCAAATCGCCCGTCGCGGTCGCTCACGCGCTACACTCGCTCTATCCAGCATTGAATCGCGTCGATTTGAGTGTATGGAACAAGGAGCCATTGGATCGCCTTCCTCGACGAGATCGGTACGAGATATGTTGGGGGTTGGTGAACACAGAGATTATGAGTTTGAGGGAGCGGAGAGTATGCTCTGTGACCAATCGGTTGTCGAGCTCGAGTGTTAAGTAGTCTTGTAAAGAAGTACCTTGGGAATCCAATCAGAACGCAACGGTCTCTATTACATGGTGGCTCGACAGTCGCTAAGTGAACGACAGAATATAGTACTGTGAGCTCATAGCGACCTTTACTCTCTTCGCGCCCCTCCAGCGATCCCCCCTGTGAGTATGCTCGGTAACTGCTCGTTGTCGATCGCGTACAGTAAAGATACGGAACCACCCATCAGTAGAATCAGCGTGACCACGGTACCGGCGATCAGGACGAACGGTCTAACAAAAGACGATGTGGTCAAAGGATGAAACAACTGAGCAACCAAGACCACTCACCCACTTACATCCCTCCGCTCGCACATTTCGCCTGCCCAATTCTGCACCTTTCCCTCGTTGCTGACGGTGGTTGCACACACGCAGACGAAACACTCCTGACCCGCACGCGTGATATTCGTACACTGACCATGCCCAGAGCAACCATTGGTCGCTTCGGTGCAGGCAAGGAGAGAGTCAAAGCAGGATGAGAGCACCTTGGTAGGCTGAAGCGACCGCGTCATCTCAACAGAGCGCCTCGGCGCATGCGTCACCAACACCAAGCGGACCGACTCGTCGGCCAAGATAGCCTCGATAGCACCGCGCAGTGCAGCTGCGGCAAGGTTGTACTGCTCACTCGAAGCACCGTAAGATGCTGCGAGCTTAGGGATGCTTGTCACCTCCAATGCCCCAAATCGGTTCGACGAGGCGGTCTCGATGTAACCAAAGAGCATTGACATTTCGGCCAGGAACGCCTCGTTGGCGGGTGTCGGAGCAGAAAACGGGTCGAGTGTAAGAGGGATGCCTCTTCTAGGAATGGCGGGTTCACCAGCGACATGCGCGTATACATGCGAAGCGCGCCGATGGCATGTCTTGAGGAAGGATGGCAATGCGTCCGAAGGGGGCTCTGAAAAGGAAAACGAGGGCTGGAGCTTTGATGGCACGATGTCTAGAGGGAGATGAGCGGAGATTGAGTTGGCAACATGAAGAAACTTACCACGAATATAAGTCTCGTCGACGAGCAATAGGAAGGCACTCTGGTCGCCATGCCCTACAAACTCGCGTTCCCTAAAGAGATAGTCTAACTGGGCCGGGCGATCGAACTGTTCGAGGCCGAGATGGGCTGAGAGGATGAGATTTGCCTGCTGCGGGGAGAGACGGGGTGGAAGTGAGTCCTGGGGATGAAGAAAGACGGTCGCAGCGCGCGAAAAACCCAAGAAAACCAACGTTGTCAACAGCCGATACATGTGGACAACTTGATGGAAAGGAAACAAGACACTCGTATTGATCCATGTTTGTACGTGTCAACTAACATGCCAGCGTCACGTTCGGCGCTGGTGAGTACAGCACGACGCCGTTACGCGTAAAGTTACTAATGACCTCCTGTCCACCGTCGGGCAATCTGACCCAGTCCATAAACTTTTCCCAGATCTCTTTGTTCGCGGGATTTGCCTTGGCTCCTAGGATAACGTCTGCAGGGTTCAATAACAGGTCTTTCGGGTCGGTATCCCCGCCCATGGCAAAGAC
This sequence comes from Boletus austroedulis, assembly GCA_038089435.1. Classification (NCBI taxonomy): domain Eukaryota; kingdom Fungi; phylum Basidiomycota; class Agaricomycetes; order Boletales; family Boletaceae; genus Boletus; species Boletus austroedulis. The sequence continues at coordinate 21,560 of JBBPKX010000011.1, read as the reverse complement.
GCTCAAGCCCGACGTGACCTCTTTGGGAGAGGAGAGCCATGTACCCTTATCAGTGAGCGTATACTCGGACAAGGCGGACGCTGCGAACAACGCTTGGAGTGGGAACCGCGGGTATTGGTGATACCATGTCGAGTACGTGTATGCCCAAGGGACCTGATAGCAGATGGTCATCGTGCCACAAAGGGCGTTATGGCATAGAAAAACGTACCTGGCCAATCTCGGCGAACAGCAAGCTTTCCTTGATGTTAGTAGCGCTCTTGTCAAAACGAGACAAGAAGCGAACAGGCACCCGGTCAGTTGGAGGTATCTACATATCCTTGTCAGGAACGCCTTTTCTCGAGGCAAAAAAGACGGCAGTGTACCGCAACATCTGCATTTCCTTGGGCGACGATCCGGTTGAACATGGAAATAACGTCGCCTCCAGTACTGTTGAGCTTGCCTGGATCCGACGGGGGACCTACGAGCCAAAAGTGGTCCTGCAGATGATGGTCATCCCAATTAATGGTAAGTCGTATTGAAATCACACTGACGCGGAAACCATACACTCGCTCCACCGCAGAACCAGTCTTGCACGCTTGCAGCTCTGCAGCTTCGTTATAAGTCACTGCAACATCAACTTCACCAGCAGCGAGATATCCTAGACTCTGCGTGGTATCTCCAAGGTACCAGCCCACCTGATTGGCATCGTCAAAAAGCTATGAAACAATCAAGGTGTAGACGAACCAAAAAAGGCTCGATGCCGTGCTTGTTACAGTACTGGATAAAGGCGTCGGCCCATGCACCAATGAGACCAGATTGACCAGCCCCGCCATTTGCAATACGCAACCGAATCTCTTTTCCACTCAACCCGCCGTTATACACGGCCGCTGGTTGGATCGTCGAGTTGCTAGCGGCGAGGGTATGGGATGTTTGCAGAGCAGAACCCGAGGCGATCAACGAGAGACAGACAAGCAACAGGGTCGCCCACTTTGAGAGACACGAGGTAGGTTGGACAAACATGTAGGGACGACCTGTCTAGTTGAATTCAGGTATTTATGCCTCCGTGTCTCTCCGGTTTGCTTCCTTCAGGTTACGGGAAGTGTTTGGTATGAATATAACGTGTACGTCTCGACGAGACACCATCCGACGGATCTTTGTCAGAAAACTGACAAAAAATCGGACCCTTCAAGCTCGCCACCCGTGACGTGCGCGCGTATCGTGTAGCTTCACGTCATGTGTGAGCCCTAGTACTAATTAATGAGTAGTGTACGACCGCACGACAGTCGGTTGACAGGCTCTGATTGGTTGGCCAGGTGCGCGAGTTAAAGGCGTGATCTCATACATCTAACCATACGGGCTAAAAAAGGTCTTGGCAAATACAAACAGGTCGAATACGTTGTTAGCTCCCCAGCAGCCCATTATAGGGCAGACCCGGAGACTAGAGCAGACGCAGTAGAGTGCACGAGAGATGGTCCTTTCAAATCGATGCAGATCCTTCGATCGCCGAAGGTGCAAGTATTACTGTCAGCGCGCTGTCTGCCGCAATTTACAATCGAGATTGAAGAGCCCGTGAAAGCGATGCGGCTTTAGTGAATTTCCGATGCGGAACGATCCGCAAAATAATCGACGCGGTGACTCGCTGGTGAGAGTGGAGTATTGCGGACAGTAAACACTCACAAGTGGTGGCCTACATGTACCACAACCGTGACGTTCAATACTTGATCAATGGAGGTTGAAAGAAAACCAGTATTTCGGGTTGATTCTTGTGTGTTTGTTGATTACAGTAAATTGTCGTAAGCATTTCGTCAAGGTGTCGGCTCCTACTACTTGATGTTGAATTCCAAATTCCTGCACGCATTGGAGGTTACATATCCGGGGACCTTCTTAGTCTTTCAAGTATCGATAAGCATCTTCTGGTTCACACACAACGACTGTAGAGGTGGGAAACCGAACATGTACGGCGGATGCAGTGCCACCAGGTTCAGTTTGGACACATACCAACCAAATTGTTTACGATCCACATTCCCGCAAGTAAAAGCAGGTCTATTATGAGACTGACTCGTTACATAGGATGATAGAAAGTAGAAGGATGCACAATACCTTTGAATGAAAATATTGGTTTCACGAGTGGATGATACGCAGCTAGATCTCCTGGCCGCACAACCCAGCATCGTATGCGGTGGCAACGCCTACGCATCGCATTTGCCGGACTCAGGAAATTACAGTATCAAAATGATTCAAAGCTGGTCCAATCGGCGGTATCGGCGGACGACAGGAGGAAACGGACGCAAGTTTGCTGTGTGGTGCTTGCGATCTGCAAAGTCACTGATCTATCAGCGGACCCAAATTTTCGACTCGATCTTTATGTATTTCGCGTCCGCGTCCATGAAAGGATCTTTTTTGAGGAAAAAATCATTCGACGTGCGGGCAAGCCACAACCATTTGTTGATTCAGTGGGCGTACGATCGTTCTGGCTGACACTTGGTGTGTTTGATCCAGTGAATTATCATTATCCTTTTTCAGTGTAGCCTCATGTGAGGGATACGCAAACCACTCCCTTAAAGAATCTCACAGCACGTTAATTGGAGCACGAGCGAGAGTGGAAATTGAGTCCAACTTACTCGCAGATTGGAATGAATGGTCCGACACAAGATGGCCGGAATATCTCCTATTTCCGGTCAAGATTGTCGGTCTAAACGAGCCGACCCGAAGCATCTTCACGAGTTCGTGGTCCTACAAATGTTATGATTTCCCACCCAGCCCATAAAAGAGACAATCGTCCTACCGAGCCTCACGAAGAGGTATGTATTCGCGTTAGTTGTGGTGTTTGACTCGCTGCTTGGTCTGTGCGTGGGAATCTGATTTGGGTGCACTGCTGAGTTCGAATTTGCAAGCCTGTCCTGTTAGTCATTGAAGTATAAAAGCATCTTGTCTGCCTTCCACCACCTCCGCTCGCTGCACCTGGCACCGTCGGCATCGTTCACAATGTCGAATAAAATTGTGGTGAGCTGCTCACCCGACCTTGGTTGTAGTAGTCCAGTCAGGTAACAGAGAATATTTTGAGCCTTCCATCTACCGCGCCGTCATAGACGAAGTCATTGCTGCCATTAAACCTGAATTCGACGAGTATGGCGTCAGTGAAGACGTCCTAGCTGACCTCCAGCATGTAAGTGGCCGTTCGTCCGTGGTCGAACGTTCTGGTGCGTAATTTGACCGTCCGCGCCCACAGAAATGGCAGAGCAAGGTTATTGCGTCTCATGTCGCCGAGTTTGAACCACAACCGCAGCAGGCTACTCAGCACCACCCCGTATACCCGCCCCATCCGATACACATGATACCGCATCACCCTCACTATCCGCCCCCTCACAATCCGTATGCCACGCCACCACAGCAATCAGCACAGGTGAAAACGGAGCCAATGGATAGTCGGTACATTCTGAGTGGTCCTCCGGGGATGACACCTTATGCACTTCCCCCTCTTCCTGGTCCTCAGCTGAATGGGATGAAGCCGCCTGCATATCCAGGAGGGCAACAGGGTGTATTATCTTTTCCCCCTCATCCGGCGCACCTTGCGCGTCCCGCGACTGCTCCACGACCCTACGCTCCTCCTGCACCAGTGCCGGCTGCCTCACAGCCCGTACCAGCTTCGACCACAGCATCCCAACCTACCCAGTCCACTCAATCTACGCAACCCGCTGCCACATCACAGCCAGCTGCCCAGGCAGGACGTCTATCGACTCAGTCGATTCCTCAAGCTGATGGGCCATCAATTTCTGATTCTGAATCGCCGTCCCCTCCACCGAGCCAACCGTATGCGTCTCGCCCGTCCCACCCATCGCTGCCTCAGCCCCCACAAATATCCAGTGCGCCTCAAGCGGGAGATGAGGTAATAAACAGCGATCTGGATGATTCCGATACTGAGGGGGAGGAGGACGCAGAAGAAGGCAGTCAAGGAGACACCGATATCGTATTCTGCACTTATGACAAGGTTCGTTCGCGCTGGGTTATATTTATCATGTGGTCTTACCGTAATAGGTTGGACGGGTGAAGAATAAGTGGAAATGTATCCTCAAGGACGGCATGATCCATATTAATGGCAAAGATTACCTATTCGCAAAATGCACGGGGTAAGACTTGTTTGTGTTTGAGATAGAGAGCTCTCACCGACAATCTTCTGCAGAGAATTTGAGTGGTAGCTGTCTTGGGCGCTTTTTTCTGGGACCCCTTCATTAGATTATCTGCATCGGGCATTCCTACACTGCACATTTAAGTCATTACTCATCAGTGAGATCGTCGCTTTCCATGTATAATAGTAATACTATCCACCGTCATTCAGTAAATGCAGGGGATGTCTTGTGAAGATATTTATAGTTAGTGGGGCGTCATTTTTTCCCAGTCCTGACCACATTGTACCTGCTACCTTCATGAAATACTTGATGCCCGTCTTCCTGGGGTGATTAAAATCATCGCGGTGTCGAGACATCAATACTGCTTCAATGTCTCGGTTGGCATGGGCGTACATCTCGCTTCGCACTGTGTTGTCACCTTGGCGCACCGTGGGGGTAGCGGCCGCAGCGAACAAGAGGTGGGAGCGCGTTGTTACGAGTGATTACCTTGGTAGCAAATAACACAATTGATCGGTGCCCTAACACCCGACGCAGAACGACAGCGAAGCGGAAAATGTCTTTTCCAACATGCGACCGCACTAAAATAATTTTTCTGGAATCCTTTGGTAGTTTGGTCTTGTAAAGGCTTGTCCCGTGCTCCCCATCAAATAAGTAGGCGTGTCAATGGGATCACAGCATCCACGGCGATCTACATAACCCATGCTCGCTGATCAGCCGATGTCCTTCAGGATAACTACAGATTTAAAAATTAAACCAAAAACAAAACAACGATTGAAAACTCAATACGCAATACGACAGCCTTAGGAGGAGGCCTCGCTGATTTCATATCAGACCAATGCAGCGTGGAAGAAGAATATAGTTCTTCATACCTATTCGGGCCCCTGTTTCATGTTCGCGACCGGTGCGGATGCAAGAAGAACACGCGGTGGGAAACGGCAGTTGTATGGATGCTTCAAGTTGGACGATAAGAGGTAAACGTGTTCCCGCTTGTTGGGCGCGGTCTCTGTTCACCAGCGCTCTCACCCTGTTTTTAGTTTTCCGTCACAGTAGGCGACGTCAAGCTTAGGTGTTGTGTCCTTGAGACCTTGCGAGAGAGTCTAGGCTGCCTCGCAAACACCTCGTGTGGGGGGACGATTATGAAAATCGGGTTTTGGAGCCACAAGCTTGCCTTGCTCATGCGTTCCAGATTAATCCATCCACATCGGAAGATGGATATTCAAGACTGCTTTCCGTAACTTGGTTCGTTTCCAACAACAGGGGCGTGAGCACCATCACGTCCTTTATGTATATGTATGAATGGGCGCGCCAAGACCCGTAAGTCTACAATCCATATATATTGATGGCCGAGCTGATTCCAGGATGTAGGTTACATGGAAAGGGGCCGTAGAGCCGTGATGAACCGCCCGAGAAACCAAAACTGGGAGGAGACAACAGAAGTGGGTCATATTGTGGGCCCAAGCAATCCCATATATATTCCTTTCACAAATACTTACCTGCGGATCGCGCAAAGTTGACCTAGAGGTTTGCGCCCTTTCTCAGTGAGGTGGTATATTGATACCCGGAATGATCCGCACCAGCGCAAGTCCATTTGGAGGCGTCGTCTAGCAGATAGAACGGTCAAGATCTCCATCTCCAGGACCGCTTTGGTATACAGGGTACTATAGACTCGGACACGATAAAAGAGAAAAACAAGGTTGGGGGTTTGTCCCCCCCCTTTCCTTCCGGCTGGTTGCGGAACATACAGCTGCAGGGCCATCCCATCACCGATCATCCTAGACCCCATTGGGGGGAGGGACCAAGGTAGGAAACTTCGTTGACATGTTGACAAGATCATCAATACATTTGCCGTGTTCGGTAGGGGTGCCCAGAACCTTGAGGCAAAGTACGGGTTCTCATGCAGGATCCGGGTAGAAGGCTACCCTCGTTCTTCCCGAAGCGTGTCTTTAATGGGCGACTGTTAGAGCCGATGTTAAACCTACCTACTCTGTTGTTCTCAGGCAAAGGGCTCGCCTCCCCCCTTTCCCCTCTAAGCTCATTCATATGCGAGTAAAAAAATTGACATCTTGCGACAAATTATTTTTCGGTTGGCTCCTCAAGATAGGCTACATTTCAACCCCCATAGAGCCTCATTCAATTTACTGGAGTGACGCTTGCCCCTCCAAACCGTGTGTATTTGGGGAAGCGCGCGTGCAAACTTTTACTTCTTTGGACGTTGGTTGGCATGGCAGCTTTGTCATCTCGGTAGGATCACACTAGTATGGCGTGCTAGAGCCCTTGACGGCGGGTAGTGATGAGTGTTTGCTATGCGTCTCTGATGAACCGGTGCTGTCGACTGGCAGGAATCATTGTGAACTTTGTCCGGCCAGCCAGTCACCGCTCAAATGTGTTCTCAATGTCCAGCGCCAAGGTTGAACCGGCACACTCATGTAAGGATCGAATTGGCAAAAATATCTCTCCAAATGTACTCAGGATCGTGTTGTGTGAGCACAATCTTGACGCGCCGAGACTATCCGCCCAAGCCAATGTTGTGATGATGGACCTGAATTTATCTGTACTTGTAGTCAACGTACACTTGACGGAAACAAGGGTGGCACAAAGTATCGCATTTCGTTATTGCTTCCACAGATTACAATTAAGCCAAATGCATAACAATGTTCACGGAACACAAGCATCCAATAGAATTAGAGTACACGAAAGGGAAGGTAAAAAAAATAATTCTGGACGTCCCGCAAAGACTGGCGAAGACAACTCGCTGGCGCTGTGAGACAGATAGGTATAACCGATATCCATGATTGATTTCACCACTGCGGGTGCCCGTGCCCCTTGTCGTGGCTGTCGCTTTGCAGGCTAATAGGATAATTTATCACCGCTGCATGGGACAAGAATCCAAAAATAGTCACCCCGACCGTGGTCCTAACGAACGCAAAGCCAAATCATCTGCAGGATCTCTTTTGTACGGGCGCCTTTGCAAAGAGTGGAGCGGCGCAAGATCTACCCTTTGCGGTCCGATAGCACCTACGGGATCCTCCGAGGTCCTCACCGCATAAAGTTGTTGAGGCGGCTGTGGGCGGAATAGCTGTGCAGGTGGGGGGAGGGAAATATGGGGATTATGAGAGGGTTGTGTGGGTGCAGTTGTCTGTGGATTATAAGCGAGTGCATTCTCGTCTTGGCTCGCAGTGTCAGGAATTGGTTGGAACATCCCAATTGTAGACGCGGGTCGATCGAGAGTCAAGGTAGATTCTCGTGATGCGCTAGGATAAGTGCAAGTCAATTCGGGACTAAATGGTGTACCTCTATCGTCGGCAGGAGAGCCGGTGAGCACCGTATGACGAGGCAGAGGGGAAGGATTGGAGATCGAGGAATACTCAACAGACCGAGCCTGATCAAGGGTGGCTCTGCGGTCTCTACTTTGAACGCTGAGTTGATAATCAGGAATCGTCGGCAAGGAAGGTCGTCGATATTTATACTCGAGGTCTTCCACTTCAGGTCTCAAGGGGGGTAATGTATGCAAATTTCCAAAGGGTGGAAGGGGTAGGGGAATGGAGTATTGGTGGATTTCGGGAGGCTGATGGAAGGTGGGGGAGTGAGAAGACTGCGGGCTAACGCTTGGAGATGATGGCCCTGGATAGGGGGTTGACTGGGTGGGATAAGCGACAGGGAATGGGGCGTATGTTCGTGTTACAGAAGAAGGTACTTTAAAGATATCCGTACGAGCACGAGCATCGTCGCTCTTGCGGTTCTTACCGACGCGGGTGCTCTGGAATGCCCCCTCTGGTACCACGAGCTCAGCAACGCCAGGAATATCGTCGATGGTACCGAGTTCGTCAACGGTCGCCTGTGTGAAATAGGCAGCTATTCTAGGTCAGAACGAGACGTGCAAGTGCGTGGTTGAGAACATACTCAGGTGCCATTTCCGGCGACCCTTTTCTGTTTCAACCCAAACTGAATACGTTTGCTTTACTAAAGGATCCCAGTCTCGCGGAGGTTGCTTATCGGAAGCGCTAGATCACGACTGTTGAGGCAGGAGAAAGCATTTGGGCGAATGTGATTACCTCGAGTGGCTTGCATCAGCAGGTGGCGTGTACTTTTCATAGTAAAAAAGAAATTCCTACAAATACCAAGATAAGCGACTCCACGCGTCAGCAACGGAAAGCAACCGCACATCTCGCACGCGAGAGGGGCTCCAACGTCGACCTTCGGTAAAGCGTTCGATGCCGAGACCAGTTATCTCAGTGTGAGGGCCTCTTTCTTCCCAGGCATAGACACAGCCGGAACGCAAGGCAAGACGCTCGTCTGCGTCGAGTCGTCTAGTGATCATGGGTAGTATGCGGCGTTGGACGGCATAGAATATCTTGTGCGCGTCGCGGGTGGAGCGTATGCGAATATTTGTGCACGTTGGCCTCTGCTGCATTTGGATCGGTAGGGTGAGAGATGATGGTGAGCGGGAAGGGATGCCCAGGGGCAGAAGGAGGGAATGGACGAGTATATATTTTGGTGAGATCTGGTTAGTAGGGAGGAGGCTATTTGATAATTTAGTTTGGTAATTAATTAAACCATTTTCTAACCCAGGGGGACAGCGGATGCAGACCCACGACAAGGTCCAGCTGTCAACGGAAAAGGTCATACTAGGATAATTACCGCGACCTGCCGCAACCTTATTGGTGCAATCGACCCAAAAGGTTGGTTGTCAATCTCGATTGTAGACCGAAACTCTATCACTTTATTACAACCTAAATCGTCACCCCCGCCCAAACGACGAATTATTTTGCAGAATAGATTGTATTTCTCTTTGAACCCATCGCAGTCGACTCCTTATACGGCATACTCCCGCCCTTCTTCAGACCCACCACCTTGCAGATCGGTACAAGACCGAACAGACACCCTTCACCAGCTAGAGTACGACAAACCAAGCTTGATATCCACGTAGGGACCCGGGCCGCTTATCAGACGTGACTCGTTCCTCTACTTCCCAATTTTTAGATTAGTTTTCACAATGCGGCGTATTGTTATAATTCATGACAGTTGATCCTGCTGTTCCCCCAAACATCCACTGTCGAATTCCCCGCGGTTTTCGAGGCGCCACTCTGTTATGGACATGTTACACGTGATGTGCAACTTCTTGAGGCCCGTCTCCTGGCAGAAATCCCCTTGCTAAAACGTTTAACTACGCTAATTCTCAATCAAATATCTGTCTCTAGTCGGATCCGTGATAATACCTAGCCTTCCCCGGCCCCACCTTTTGCACCTTGACTAAGTTTCACGCGCTCCTCGGCACCTCGCGGACGGGGTTCTGTTGGCCTCAATATAAATGAATACCCCAGAATTTTCTCCTACTGATGCGTTTCTATCCCCATTTGATTTTGATAGTTAGCCAGTTTATACATAATAAATATCGTTTTCCCACGCGTATTATAGGATTCATAGCCACGGTTGTAACCGCTCATAGGACAACACACCGATTCGGATTCGGGCTATTTCTTTTCTTTTCTGCTTTTAGCTCGCAGCTATCCGGTTTCATTCCCGACCAAAGACAGTATCTGCCTCTCAATGCCATGGAATAGGTCATGTCTTCTGACGGCGCAGCTAGATGAGCAGAGCTTGCTCAATATGGGTTAGGACGCTGGTCGTTAGATCGATACATTCGACACTATGTCCCAATGCGTTTGAGCCGAAACTTTATCGGCTCGTTTCTAACAACCGAAATCCAATATAGACTACATGTGCACATTGCAGGACGCAACTCAGTTTTGTCGTGCAGGTGATAAGATGCGGTCTTGTGGCTTTGCGAATTGTTCACATAGCGATGCACGGCCCTCCAGGGGAAAACCTTGTGAGTCAGCGTTCTCGACTTCGAGCAAGCTTCGGCTCCAGGCCCTTCTCAACAATTGTTCAGGTTCCTCCAAAGCTGGGCGTAGCTAAAAGGAAACAACAGCAGCCCACATAATAATATGCTCGCTAGCGGGTGGTAAAATTTTGGAAACGAAAACTCTGGTCTAGCCGAATTCAGTCTGCTTCGACGTGGGGTAAATGAGGACGTGGAGATGATGTCTTATGGTCCGTATTCTCATACATGTACCGGGGTTACCACCATGGTTAAGTATATAGTAAAATCGCATAATCCTACATTGCTCCACATCTATCTACTGAAAGAATACAGGTGAACCAAGAAGAGAAAACGTAGGAGTGATAAGACAAAGTCCAATCAAAGCGACAACAACATAGCAGTCATGATGACGAGCATGGTGTCATGCCGTGTGTAGAAACGAATTGGGAGCGAAGGGGGAATCAAGTCAGGCTAGGGTAGAGGGTCATGAGTATCTCCTCGTCCACCGGATGCCTCCGCGGCGGTGGCAGGTTTTGAAGATAAGTTAGTGGCGCAAGCGTTTGTCCTTTTCTCTCCAAAATAGGTAAGCCACGAGGTCCGTCGCCGCCTGCTGGAGTTGTGCCCTGAAAAGATGGATTGAATGGACGTGTTGGTGAAGGATATGGAGCAAATTGTTGATGAGACGGGGTATGACTTGGCTCGTCCCTGTGCACACGGTGCCGGGCTGGGTTGTGACGCGCGCTTCTGTATTTCCCAGGTGGAACGTCAAGGCGAGCAAGTTCGGGTATTTCGGCGACCGTTCGTAATTCATCGGCCGTGTCCGCGGTGAGGTAGGCGACTGTCAGGTACGATTAGCGCACGAAATAAGGCGCGTGAGCAAGATTGACGCACTGAGGTGCCATTTGCGACGTCCCCGCGAAGTATCGACGTATACGGAATACGTTTGTTTGACAAGCGAGGAGCGTACAGGCTCCTGACGGAAGTTATTGCGGGGGTGGGATCCGGAGCCAAGGCTAGCACACAGTGAATCACCTTGAAACTGGCAAAAGATCATGAACCAACGTGGTGTCTGAATCAGAGTTTAGTTCTACATCGACGGGCTCTGGGTCTTTCTCTTGATAAAACAAGAATTCCTCGAAGGCCATGAGCTCATGTGACTCGGGAACATGCTGAAACGAGCTCACATCTCGGACACGGCTAGGGCCCCATCTGTTTGTAGACCGGTAAGTACGGATTGTGCGGCTGTAAGACAACCCGCCTTTTTCCATCTGTCCATCGTTCGATGCCGAGCTGCGGCGACATGGTTTCAGAAACGGGGCTGTGATTGCGATTTGGCTAATGGACTCACCCCTGTTGCCTCTGGATTGGGCCCGCGCTCCTCCCAGACGAACACGCTGCCAGATGCGATTGCTCTCCTTTCTTCTGTGTCCAGACGCCTAGTCACCATCGGTAACACACCGACGGCTACCGCGTGAAATATGACTTGGGCGTCTTGAGGTGATCTGGCGACCAGTACAAATCCACACGTTTTTTCGTCCACAATTCAATCACTGCTTACCGTACACGAATTCTTGTGCATGTAGGTTGTTGCATCCTCGAATGCTGGCAGAGGGCGATGTGTTGGGTGTGGCAGGTGTACGAGTGAGAGCTAGTGGGTTTAATGAGCCTGGTCTCCGAATCGTATGAGTGGGTGAGAATCATTCGACGCTGCTGTCGCAGGCGTCAGTAAGGTGTTCAGATGGGGTAAAGAGGCGCGGAAGAAATGCAGGAACAGCAACTTGTCCTTAAATATCAGAGGACAAAGCCCAATTAACGGATACCGGGACACTTAACTTTAACTGTTAAGTAGCGTGATGTAAAACGGCTGATGGTAGGTTGCGTGAAGCATAAGCTGATGGGAAAACGAGCCGGATTTCGTCGACGTTCATTGGTAGATCACAGCAACCAAGCGATCGCAGCAGGTAGCTAATAGAGTTTTAGGGTCCCCGCCTCACTTGGGGCCTTCGAATGGGTTCGCGTGTTCCTGCTTGTTCGCTACGCAACCGGTGACCGCCGTTGGGACGTTGCGGACATATTGGCGTAATCAGGTCATCTACGAATACGAACTCATGGGACTCTGAACATTAATCATATCTGTCAATGGGTGAGGTCGCGGGAATAATTCAAATGTTCAAAAGAAGGTGTTTCTCATGAGGAGAGTGTGCGGTCCCACCTCTTTGTTCAAGCATGTCGATTGCTTATGCATTAGCTCGTCGGCCGAGCAGGATTTCACACTACTATGATCGATGCATTAACCCCGAAACGGACTAGCTAGGTGGGGTGACTTTCGATGCGTGCCAGCGACTCGGATTCGGACCAGCTGTGCCGTAGTCAATTGCGCACTAAATAATTTTTTCGGTGAGAAGTCCTTTTGCTATTGAACACCTATTACGTCAGCAACAATAGGTCACTTGGCTAATTCCATTTTCGAAGTTATGCTCTGGCGAGTGAGTCAAACAGGTCCGCGCGCTCTCTGTCGTGCGCATCCCTCCAGCCACCTGCGTTCCACTTGCCAGAACACAGCGGCAATGTCCATACAGCAACCTCTTTGGCAGTCTCCAACGCGCCAGGTAGAAGAACCAGTCTTGAGGGTGTACAATTCTTTGACTAAGACTAAGGTATGTGCTTGATCAACTGCTGATGACCATGACTCCGACTACTTCACACCCACATAGACAGAGTTCATTTCAAAAGGCGGCCACCTTGTTAAATGGTATAATTGCGGGCCAACAGTATACGATGCCTCCCACATGGGCCATGCAAGGTTGGGTGTGTTCGATCGATTTATGGCGACCATGCCTTACAAACGCTTGAAGAAACTATGTCACCCAGGACATCCTCCGTAGAATCCTTTCTGATTATTTTCGCTACGATGTCCACTTTGTCATGAACATCACAGACATCGATGATAAGGTATTTCTACTAACTCGCTTCGTCATCGCGCTCACACTGTGCCATAGATCATCCTACGAGCGCGTCAAAACCATCTTTTTGAGACTTTCCGCAACCAGACGACGTCGCTTACCCCTGAACTAGCTGCTAAAGTGCAAGACGCATGGCAGTCTCATATCCTGGACAAAGTATCAAAGGGACTACCGGAGGCCATGAAGCCGACTGCCGAAAATTTGCATGTACTGTGGCCACAAATTGAAGCTCTCCGGGATGACAGGGTTCAAAAAGCCGAGTGTTTGAAACGAGACGAGAAGTTCGAGATGAATCTTGGCAGTGCTGTTGGTTCTCTCTTTTGTTCGCTCGCATACAGCCATTTGACTATCTACTATAGATTCGTACGGCTTCTGCACTGTCAGCTGTTCGACAAGGACAAACAGACAAGGAATTTGCGCTAGCTCTATTAGACGAGTCCCGGGATATAATAGCAGCATCTCTAGACAATGAGGTAATCTTTTATGAACTATATCAATACACAAAACTCATTCGTCGGTGTAGTTGAAGCATACGATCTCTGATCCGTCTATTTTTCGTGGGCTTGCCGCTTTCTGGGAGGACCGGTTTTTTCAGGATATGGATCGTCTCCGGGTTCGTAGACCCGACACATTGACACGGGTGACAGAGTATGTTCCAGAAATCGTAGAATTCGTCAAACGTATCATGGAAAATGGTTATGCTTATGAACATGAAGGCAGCGTGTATTTTGACACAGTCGTCTTTGACTCCTCGGAGAATCATACTTACGCGAAGTTGGAACCCTGGAGCAAAGGAAATCGAGAACTACTTGCAGAAGGAGAAGGTCGGTTCTTGAAATTTTTGAAATGAATTTCTGGGAATGTCATTTAATTCCCTCCAGGAGCACTCTCGACTACTTTTGGCAAACGTTCCATATCGGATTTCGCCTTGTGGAAAGCGTCCAAGGCTGGCGAGCCTTCGTGGCCATCACCGTGGGGTCCAGGTCGTCCTGGTTGGCATATTGAATGTTCCGTAATGGCCAGTGCAATATTTGGTGACAACATAGACATACACTCGGGGGGCATTGATCTTGCGTTTCCGCACCATGATAATGAACTGGCGCAGTCCGAGGTGAGGGTGTAACTCCGCGGTCCAAGGAATCCAGACTTTCTCATGTCACACAGGCATACCACGAGTGCGGCGCGTGGGTCAACTATTTCATCCACACCGGCCACCTACATATAGAGGGCCTCAAGATGAGCAAATCGTTGAAGAATTTCATTACCATTGACGTAAGAACTCATTGTTTGTGTGTCAACAAAGGTCATTTATAAGTGATTTGGCTCATCAAGGACATCTTGCAAAAGTTCACCCCACGTCAACTTCGACTGGCGTTTTTGACGCAATTATGGAATGCCAAAGTTGATTTCTCGGACTCGCTTATGACAGGTGAAGTGAAAACGATCGAGGCCACATTCAATGTGCGTGTTGCAGCACTGTGCAAATATGTGCACCTGACCTTTCCGTAGAACTTTTTCGTAACGGTGAAAGCCCTGTTGCTGGCCAATGAGGGAAAATCGGATGGGTATCATCACTACGAGGACCCCGAACGGGAACTTTTAGACGTGTAACTATGGATCCCGACTTCTCCCTTACCATTTCTTTGACCCTGATTCTAGGATTAATGAGAGCAAGCTGGCACTCCACGCCGCACTCTGTGACTCCTTTAATACTCCCGACGCTCTCAGGATACTCCGCGAATTGGTCTCGCGCACGAATGTTTACATCAGTACCCGGGCAAAGTCCCTAAACACTGCCCTAGTCGAGCAATCAGCTAGATGGGTAGGCAGCATACTTCGGATGTTTGGTCTAGGCGAGGGGGGGAAACCTGAACTAGGCTGGGGGCAAGAGACCATGGGCGACGCCAATGCTGTGGATGCGAGTATCCACGCCTTCACAATTGTTTGCCTCTAACCACGTCTACGCCAGCGGGAAGAATTCTTGTTTCCCTACCTTCGCGCACTTTCTTCTTTCAGGGATGGTGTCAGACAATCGGCCATCGCCAAAAGAGACGATTCTTTGAAGGAGATCTTGAAACTCTGCGATCGGTTTCGCGATGAAGACTTGGTTCCGTTGGGGGTGGCGTTGGATGACCAAGAAGGTATTCTTGTGTGTTTTCAACATTCAAACTTACCCCGAGGCGCTCTCAGATGGCAAAGCTCTGGTGAAATTGATTCCTGCCTCGGAATTGATCAGGGCTCGCGATGATAAACGGCAAAAACTTGAGGCTCAAGCGGCTCGAAAAGCGGAGTCGAAGCGGGCCGCGGAAGAACAACGCCTTGCCAAGCTAGCAAGGGGGGGTATGCCTCCCGAAGAGATGTTTAAACCGCCAAATACCCCTGAGGGTACATATAGTCAGTGGAACGAGCAAGGCATTCCTACAGCCGATAGTGAGGGAAGCAAGCTGAGCAAAAGCCAAGAAAAGAAGCTGTCGAAACAATGGGTTGAACAAAAGAAGTTGCACGAGGAGTATTTGGTGTGGCGGCAACAACAGCAGTGACTTCTTTCTTCCTTGTCATTTGTAAGGTAGATTACAAGTCAAGGTCCTACCAATCGCAACTGTTTACAATCAGATCTGCGATGGATTCTAGTCCAAGTTTGTCCTGTTCGTCAAACCCGCTCAGTAGGAGACAATCCAGATCCAAAACCCCCAACACGACCTGGTCGTTTTTGACGTTTAAAATCAGGGGACAGACAATCTCACTCTTGGTATCTCCGTCACAGGCGATATGACCAGGATACTCGTCCACGTTCTGGACGAGTACGGTTTTTTGTTGAAGGAATGCGGCGGCGCACACACCTCGTCCGCGAGCTGGAGAGAGGTTGATGAATTGACACGCAGGTTTCCCACAGAACGGTCCCAAAGAGAGGGTATCCACATGGGCCTTTGCGACTTCTTGATTGTCGCAAGGTGCCGCGGTAAAACGGGGTTTCGGAAAAAGCCACGGGACAAGGTAAAATCCTGCAATAGAAAGAAAAGCGGACATTATGGGTCAGATCCCGTTTATGCGCGGGGACAAGCCATATATGGTCATTATTGGAAGCAGCACAGTGCGGATGGTATCGGATGCAATCCGAGACCAAGCACCAGACGAATGCGAGCAGAACGGAATGATCGTATGAGACGTGTTGCTCACCACACCAGTTCACGGCACGTTCATCATTTCCGAAATGAGCACTGAAAGCGAGAAGAGCGTTGTATATCAAGGAAGATGCGTTGGCCAAGTTGGTCACCTAGAGGTGATGTGATTTGGCTGGACACAGCACTCCCTTGGAATGAGCCATACCCAAATTCTTTGATCTTGCAGTAGATTCTGTAGTTGATCATGGACGTGAACCCAAAACTCGGACTTGGAATTAATACTCGCTGGGACGAGCGTCGAGTCTGCGTGTGGCATGTTGGCAACCTGTATTATGTAACCAAGGAGGCTACTCCACAGCAAAGGCGTACGCCCCCTCGGCCCGTCTTCTGATGTTGTCTGGATGCTCGAGCTGGACGAGTACAATCAGCTACTCGTCACGAATCCGTTTGCAGACGATAGCAATATTGAAAGCAACCTTACACCCGAGTCCTCACCCCAGAACGACCCCCTTCGTAGTCAATCCATCTCACCGTCACGTCGCACGCCGAGTGATATCGATATCCCAACAGCGACCACGGTAGGAAGCGAGAAAGAGTCGCAACTTCCGCTCAATCTGGGTGGATCTTCCACCGAAGTGACTGAGGAGGACCGGAATACTGAGATACCTCGAAGCAACGACACCATCATAACACACCCCGTTCGTCCACCTTGTCATATGACTTTACCATCACTCATTTTTACCTTACAGGTTGGCCCAAACGACTCATTTGCTGGTGTTGCCCTCCGTTATGGCGTTTCTATCGCTACCCTTCGTCGGGCCAATCAATTGTGGCCGTCTGACCCAATCCATCTTCGTACTGAACTCTTGATACCGCGCGGGGTTGCACCTCACACCAGGCGCAAGCATTCTCACGGTTCACGCACAAACACATCCGTGCGATCTAATGTCGAACCACCCCCCGACATGTCTCTCGATCTCATCGCTGCCGCACGAGACATGTTCCTCTCCGTGCTTCCGGCTCGTATATCCTTGGATTCGTTGAGTTCCAGGGCAAGCGAGGACCATGAATTGGACAACCTTGAGGCGGGGCGCCGACGCAAAATGTTGCCAACCATGGAGGCGCCTTTTGCCCAAGACGGCCACGAACTCGATTTGTTGGCCTATTCACGTACACAATATGGGTTGTCCGACGTGGCGTTGTCGTGTTCGCCCACAGATGATCGACACGTGGATCCTCATCACGTACCCCCTATTCGAGACTTGCGCTCGCGGTCCGTCTTTTCGTCACACACGGTTTTACCAGGGCACTTGCCTCGTCGGCAGCCTTTTGCTCTTCTTTCAGTACGCACCTCGCAACTGGAGCCGGAACCTGCGATGGAGTTGCCTGTCCTGCGTTCCTGCATTCAACCATTTTCACATACAAGTCGCAGCTGACCTAGTCTACCAGTGTAGAGGGATGTAAACGCTGAATTGACTGCGTTGTTTGCGATTTGCTAGAAAGCAGCTTCTTTTGCACGAGTATAAATTTTGTTACCGTGCAGTTAATTATGTAATTCAAGTGCTGCACATCTGGGACTAAGCTTCGATGGAACCATCGCTCAGGCTGTACCTGTAATCTCACCGCCGTCTCTGCATACGATTGCGGTTGCAAAAAGGTACGTTTTCTATCATTGGCTGTTGGGCATTCATGAATTCGCACAGTGCTTGATTATTGGAGAAGTGCTCATCCTTTCCGGCAGTGGTGCACATCAGTACAACTCCGAGGACGTCCACTGTCGGGACATTCTCCGATTGCATTTTGAGAAATCGTGTCCGATGATGGTCAATTCATCATTTCATTCTCACGAACATGTCAACAGTTAGCCCCAATTGAGACAACAAGGTACGTACACCTTCAATCTATAAACTCCTGCTAGACTGAGTTATCCAATTTGCTGGAACATGACGACAAGTCCTATGCGGCTGGCCGAGAAATATAGCGGAAGTGGCGTTAACTATACCAATCTGAACGCACGTTCCATGACGCAGACCCTTTGGTACATTGATTCGTCCCAATTTCCGCGCGCTGTGTGCACGGGAGGTCCATGTGACCCTCGGCTAACCTAAACCACACAAAGTTTCGTCCCTAGAATGTCACACTGACCACAACGGCCTTCCATCCGACTACTTCTTGATGGACACCTGGGAACGACGGTTCAGTTGATTCATACAAAAATACGGTTTCTCGCCCTCATTCTCGTCTTTGCTTGTCGCGCACTACGGACCTGACTACATTGACATGGACAAGGTAGGACATTCTGGTCTAAGGGGGAAGGCCCTCGTTGCTGCGATCACCTCCGTTTGTAGCTTTGGATTTTGGCTCTTTGGCTACGATCAAGGAGTCATGTCTGGCGTTGTCATTTCTCAGTCGTGGCTCGAGCAAATGGGCAATCCGAGCACAGTCTTGATTGGAACGATTACTTCCCTTTATGATATCGGCGCTGCCATTGGCGCCATTGTAGCTGCAAGCAGTTCTGACCGTCTGGGTCGGAAACAAACACTCATTATCGGGGCAATTATTCTCATTATGGGTTCAGTTCTCATGGGCACGGCATTCGAAGTGATCCAGTTCATAGTGGCGCGCATAGTCACCGGTATTGGTAAGAGCAATCATTATTATCCTCTCGATGATGATTCGATTTATTTTCTCCAGGTATTGGCTACATTACGGCAGGTCAGATTCAACGTGCGTTTCGTGGTTGGTCCTGGCAGCTCATCTCGGCGTTGTCAGTGACGCCTGTCTACCAGAGTGAGATATCATTGCCCGAGCACCGTGGCTGGCTTGTTTGTTGTCAACTGACGAGTCTGCTTGGTGGGCTCGCACTTGCATACTGGGTAGACTACGGGTTCTACTTCCACAGTGGCTCGGTGCAGTGGCGTTTCCCTCTTCTTTTCCAATCTATTTTTGCTATCTACGTCATCGTCGTTACCCTCTGGCTTCCAGAAACCCCCCGTTGGCTCATGCGGCATGACTCCACTCCTGATCGAGGCACCACCGTCCTTGCCAAATTGCGGGGTGTATCCTCTGATCATCCCATGGTTCAGCGTGAACGTGCTGAAATCCTAGAGGCTGTCGCTATCGGGGAAAAGGAGGATGGCTCTTGGATGGACCTCTTCAAAGACCATGGTATTCGTGGAGACAAGCGGTTTTATCTTGCACTCGGCATCCAGTTTATGCAACAGATGACAGGTGTGTCTGTAACGATGTGTAAATTATTTGGGATTCACTTGGTTTCGTATGCTTTAGGCATCAACATTGTCACATACTATGCGCCAACGTTGTTCGAACAGAGCCTTGGCATGCCACAACAAAAGGCCCTTTTCCTCGGTTGTTTCCTTCAAGTGTGGTATATTGTCGTCTCGTTTGTTACGGTGAGCATGCCGGCTACAGTGCCTCTTTGGGGTGCATGGTCTAATCCACCTAGTGGTACACAATCGACCGTGTTGGACGTCGCAAACTCTGGATCTCGATGGCATATGGCCAGTGTATTGTCCTAGTATTAGAAGCAATCTGCGTTAAACTGAACACGTCCGCGGCGAGTATTGGCGCTGTCTTGTTGATCTTTATCTATGAAGCATGCTTCTCTTGGGGTCAGCCGTCAGCCTTTTTTTACTTTATTCTTTCCAATAGTCCGTTTAGGTTGGATGGCAACTGTTTGGGTTTACCCTCCAGAAATCCTTCCTCTCAAACTTCGTGCGAAGGGTGCTGCGCTCGCAGCTGCTGCAGACTTCCTTGGAAATTTTGTGGTTTGTGTGCATGCCTCTTCAGAACGACAGGACAGTAGTGCTGATCCAAACATGCATTGTGGGCAGGTTGTCCAAATCACTCCGCCTGCAATAAGCAACATTGGCTACAAGACTTACCTCGTCTTTGCTGTGTTTAACTTTGTGAATGCATACATTGTCTGGGCGTTTTACCCCGAGACGGCAGGGCTGGCGCTCGAATCTGTTGATGATATTTTCCGTCGGGATAACGAGTCTAGTTCCACTTCTAGCAAGTTTGGATTGAAGTGGTCTGTTGTTGGCAAGGCGGGGGCTGCTGTGGAAAAGGCAAAGAGGAACCGTACTGCCGATGCTCGAGAAGGTGCAGCACATAGCTTGGAGGCGGGTGAGGCTCGGGAAAAGGAGTCTGTTACTGATAGTGCAGAAGCTTCAGCGGAGGTGAAGGAACTCGAACAAGTTGGCACACGTAAGATGGAAATTGAAGTAGTACATATGACCTGAAGGACCTAAGCAGTAGGTATAAGGCTTGTGAATGTATGTTTAACTGTTGAAATCCAGTCAAAACTGATAGACTGCATAAGGGGGGCTTCAGAACAAGCATCCGCAAAAAAATGTTGACTTGAAGGCCTTACAGGATTTTGCTAGTCACCAGTAAAATAACAAGTTGCCTTTTTGAGCTCTTTCACTTGCCCACCTGTCATAATCATATTCACCAGCTGAAAAAAGCAGTAACAACAGATCTCTTTGCTTTCACCCAGCTAATCAACATTGGGATTCTGAGTAGTATTGTTGGATGGCATCATATTGTTTGCATACATGCACTGACATGACACATGGCAAGTAAAATGCTCAATACCTGCAAGCCAATCTTACTTCTACTCTTTGACTTATGGGTATTTTGTGTATCATGTTGCACATTTGTTACAGCAGTTTGCAAAGCAATGTGGAAAATGCATCTCAAAAATTCAACCACTTAGAATTGCCAAGGCAGGACCTGGAAAGCATTGTCACATGTGTAACTGCTGAGTCAAACTATTATACCATGCACCATCATCACTGACTGCTGACAGAGAAAAGCTTCATACATTCAATGTCTCTCTCACTGTCTACTCCCTTCTCAAAAAAAAGACAACTAAAGGTGCTTGCAAAGGATCATCTTTGAAGGAAGAGAAGATGACCAAGGTCAAAGAGTCACATTTAAGGGGGTCTAATCTAATACAGTTCTGTTTGGTGTAGGATCTGGGTACCTCACAAGACCTATAAAAACAAAGATATTAAGGTTTATAAGCAACAATATATACAGTGATCAGTTATAGCACAAATCTGCAATAGGTGGATTTGTGTGATTGAACATGATATGAATGAACAGGACATGTGGATTACATGTAAAATCACTTATAAATGATTACAAGTATATCTGTGCAAATCCACTACTAGTAGATGTTCACAAATATTTAAGGGGGTCTAATCTAATACAGTTCTGGTTGGGTTGGGGGGACTCCACAAGCAAGCTAGTGAAGAATGTATACCTGCTTAATGAACAGGTGGAAAGGAGGTGATAGGCTTAGCCCATCCCTGGACTAAACCACCTATTTTGCACGAATGCTCATCAGACCATTTTCTTTCCAAGAACATGCCTTTTCACTCACCCAGTATATATACACCAGGGTGGGGGCTATGTACACCGAATCAGTAAAACATTAAAGTGAGAGAACTACTCAGCGGGGGCCGCTTGCTGGATGGCTGAGGCTTTCGATAGGGGATCGCGGGACACGTTCGCA
>JBBPKX010000010.1:0-59714 GCA_038089435.1 Boletus austroedulis | reverse complement strand
GTGCAAAACTGTTGCAATGGTACTATTGTTTTGAAATAGGCATATCTCCATAGCAACTGAGCCATATCACATGACCCAGGGACCGATTTGGTAGCCAAGAGTAAGGGCTATCGATTACCTCAGCAAATCTAAGCGAAATTCCCACATATGATTGCAGTACACTTCACACACTGTAATGAGATCAATCATTGCAACAGTTTTGGAGGTCACTGTATCAACTAGGGTCAACTGGAGGTATGGAGATGGAGATATGGAGATACTGTATGGAGAGGTGAGGACATTGGTGCAGGATGTATGTGTTGCACCCTTGTCAAGTCCTATGTCCTTATATTTTAGAGTAGAGAGTGAATAAGTATGGAGACTAAGTCAGACTCAAGCTAGAGGTGACTTATTTGATATTCAAACTAAAGTACAACAGAGAGTCTACAGGAGTTTACTGTATATACTGATGTTTGGTGACAACTCCAGACCAGAAACTACTAGAGTCAAAGGTTAAGCAAGGGCTATGTACACAGAGCTGAATAAGTTGGAGAGTAGAGAATATCAGAATACTGACTAGGCTGACTAAAGGTGTAATACAGACTTACAAAATTGAACTAGAACAAAAAGGGAGAATATAAACAGTACCATCTGAAGTGTCCAACTCCAACAAAGTCTGGAACCCTAAGACTGTTGTGATGTTCAGAAGACCAGAGATGTCCAAAGTTGGACTTCACAGAAATCAGGGATATGACAGCATCTTCAGATGAAGAGTAACTAACAGGCAATTTACCTTTGTCAAAAATGATTAGGTGCAATACAACTCAAAGAGATCTAACTTGCCTTCTTTTTTAGAACCTGATACCAACTCCCTGCTAAGGGCCTTCTTAACATGGCCTTTGCCAATAAGCCCAGAGGATTATGCAGTCTGCTTTTCCTTATGTTTTTTTCATGCAATGTATCAATTGTTGTTATCTAGTATGGGTATCTTCATTGGCCATTTCTCAAGGTTGGTGGATGCTTTCTGCTTGACATTTTTGCCCTCATGAGCAATACTTGAATCTTCTGGTTGAAGATCTGCAGCATGGAGACTTTCAAGATCTCCACTGTCTGATAATTCTGATGTTTTAGCATGTCCAGTTTTGTAGAAATTAGAAGTTCATTTGACCCTCACTGCAGCTGCATTGGCTCCCAACTAAGATGGTCCTTTGCAATCAATACAACCATTTGAAAACATTCATCTTCCATAGGTGTCTGGTGCAGAAGCAGGTGGCACAGCCTCAATAATGACAGAGGAGCTATTGCTTTGGATGGCTCCTATGTTCTGTCAACAAATGCATTGTAAACCAGCAAATGTGACACATGATGTTCACAGACATCTTGAACCAGCCTTACAGTGAGCCTCTTATCCTGAATGGATTGAATTAGTTGCTGCTTGTTTGAAAGTGAGAGATCATTTATTTCCTTTGTTCTGGCTGCTTCATTCCATCATTGACTTGGCATAAGAATACCATATGGGTACCCATCAATAACCAGCCCATTTGATGCCAGAAATCCTAGTAGGTTCTTCCAGGGAAAATTGCTTTCCAGTAACTTTGAGACATCCACACCACATGTCCCTGAATGGTTGTCAGATAATTTGCAATGGAAAAATTAGCAATATCTCAATACTTGCTTATGAGGTCAATGAGGAGTGTTTTTAGTGTTGCAGCAAGGTCTGTGTTATCTTGAGTGACTTGGAGGGGAGTGGTGGCAATGTGTGGTGAGTGGTGTGCATGTCAGACAGCTTTAGTCATATCACAACTTGTCTGCAGCATATTAGTGCTGTGAGTGTTGGCATTTTCTCCAAAGGCCTCTTCAACCACCTCAAGAGAGATCATATTACTCATTTTGAAGTCAGCCATGGAGACTCATTATATACCACAGAACTCACAAAACATGAGCCTTCAAATGCTCAATGATCATATCTGTGTCAGCTTTGCATTGTGTTTCCCAAAACTAGGTATGAAATTCATTAAAATCAACAATTGTTGTTACATTTCCTATTTTTCCCCTATTTTATGGCCACTTACATAGTCTCCTTTGCCATTTATCTCACCTTCACCCCTTAGCTAAAGGTTAGCAGACACAGACATGGACTTGGTCTAGAGTAGTCCAGATCCAAGGCCTCATGGCTAAAGGCTATGTAGACTCTTGACATTATATTATCAGACCATATGGAGGCAGTACAGGGCAGTGCATGTGCCTCAACACATGCCTATCCCAAAATAGCCCCTATGACTCAGACTAGCTCAATATGACTTGTCTGCTTGTCCTATTCTGTGTTCCTCTGCCCAAATGCTCTGCCTCATGTATGAATAGCATATGTAGCTCCTTATAGCCTCACTAGCACAGACCAGGCACAGCCCTGTATTGTAGAGTATAAATACTAGGCTTGAGGTGGCAAGACATCCCAGTCTTGTTCACCTTGATCTTTCCCTTCTCACTTTCGCCCTCAGATATGCCCTCTCTACAAGCATACTAGCTCTTAAGTGAGTTGGTCATTTCATTTGAACAAGACTGCCTTAACTGCCAGATTAGCTACCTGCCAGAGATAACAAGTTGACTAAAGGAACTCAAGTTCACCAGTAGAAACTCTCTTATTGATTGTAACAAATCCCTAAGATGGATGTACTTTTTTCATTTTTCCATCATTCTTGGTTGCAGGTCACAGCCACAGCATAGCCACAGAGTCCCACAAGTCATCACAAGTCATTACAAGTCACATTGAGTCATAATGAGTCATGACCTTGATCAAGTCACAGCAAGTCATACCAAGTCACACCAGAGTCAGTAGGAGTCACTCTGACTCACATGCCTCATGCAGCAGGCACTGCACACAGGATAGCATAGGATTGCACAGGATGCACAGGATAGCATAGCCAGATACAGGATTTGCCTTGCAGCTACATCATGTTGATCCTATAACAGCCTCATGGAGGAGGCACTGTCATATCTTATCCTATAGCAGTATGGACACTTCACAGCCCTTTCTGCCTCATATACCAATAGCTATAGTAGCTCAGGATAGCCTCAGTAGCACAGACCAAGCACTGCCTTGTAGTGTAGAGTATATAAAGGCCTGTTAGTAGCATAGTCCCCATCTTAATTCACCTGTATTTTCCCTGCCTTCCTTCTAGCCCCTCAGCTTCTTTCTCAGTCACTTGAAGCATACCTCCTCCAAGCCCTTTAACTAGGGAACCCCCAGAGTATAGAACAGCCTAAGGAAGCCAGGTTGTCACATTGATTGTCTAGAGTACTGAACACTTTCCAGTGTTGTACTACCGCAATGAAGACCTCCTTGAATACAGCCTCACAGAAACAAGAGGATTTCCAGACCCCATTGCCAGGGCCAGATCATCCACCATTACCCTCAAGGATCTGGTTCCTGATTGGCCAGTGGAGATTAAGGAAGAAGACAAAAAAGACCTACAGGTATAGTAATGGCATTCTGCCTTATCCATAGAGGAATCACATCAGAGCTCATGAAGCCCACATATAGCTTCTATACCCACCCTCAGAACACCTGGAGGAAGTAGCAGAAGAGTCTGAGAGATTATCAGACTATTGTACAAGTTTAGATGAAGGGCTTAGGACCATTTGAGAGAGAAGTACCCTCAGACTGGATGACTCACTGTCCACATTAGTAGAAACTGAAGCAAGTCTACAAGGGAATCTAGTAGAACCTTACAAGCATGAAGTCAGCACACCACCCTACCATCCCTCAACCCTGGATCGCCTAGTACTGCCCCTAGCAGAACCTGTAGACTGGACCCAGGTTACTAATGGAGAATGTCATGGATTGACAACTGAGGCAAGTGGACTTAGATGTGCAACTAGAGAGAGATTACAGAGGAAGATCAATGATCTTATACAGGAGGGAATATACCTTGCTCAGGAGAGAGACCAGAACACAGCACAAGCTGCAGAACTTAGGAACAGAGTCCAGGCTGCCTGTGCAGACATACAGGAGTGAATACATATTCAACAAAGAACTCCTACTCCTGCTCCTGCTCATCCTCCTCCTTACCCCCATTGATTCCATCCTCACACACCTCTTGCTATGGATGTCATTACTTCTCTCAGACCCCACTCAGCACTTCAGCACCCTCATCATTTCCTTCCATATTAGGTTACTATACACATCTGTAATAAATCTTGAAACCCCAGAACCTAGGGAAGAAGCTGAAATCCAAATGGAGTTAAGAGAACCCCACATTATTGAAGCAGCACCTCCACACCTCATTGAAGCAGAAAGGGAATGCCAAGAACAAGTCATAAGCAGAGAGAATGAAGAAAGTTCAGACTCTAAAACTCTGGTATTTGCAGATGCATTACAGAGAGCTTGGCAGAAACATCATACTATCAGACAAAGTGCTGCAGAATGAAGGACCACATTTAGGCACAGGTACCTTCTTGCCAGAGAACAAACATTGCTAGCAAGACAGGCTAGACAAAGAACTAATGAAACCATGGATAGGGTGATAGAGCATCTCAGACAGCTCAACAATCAGATCTCAGATCAAATCCCATATAGACTCTCCACCCCTGTGCCACTCCACATCAGACCACACTTTAATCTAGAAAGCAATGAGTCATTCCTTTGATTGACAGGCATTTGTTGCCAATCTACAAGCTATCTAGATCAATGTCATGCTAGCCAATGACCTACTGAATCTATTTGATCATCTCACAGAATGACATAATGATGCACAAGCCATGCTAAATCAGAGCACAGTCACTACAAGAAGGCAAGCAGCAATGATTGCTGCACTAGAGAATCAGATTAACCAAGCTACTATCCAAATCACTGCCCTGCAAGTGTTATCAGCAGCAAACCCCACCATAGCCCCAAAGCTTAGTAAAGCCTTCATAGATCCAGGAATGTATAACAGATTGAGATCCAAGTTTGAAGAATGGTGGATGAAAATTCAAGCATGGCTACATGAAAATGCTGTAGTGTTTCTGCCCACAAGCCAAAAGGCCATAATCATCATTCTATCTCAGTTGGAAGGACAGAAGGCCAGAGGCTTTGCCTGGACAAAGTTGGATATGATCTCACAGGGAACTGCTTACCCATGGACTACCCTTATAATGGAGATTGAAGCCTTATTCCAATTGGTGAACCAACAGGAGTGGGCTAGAGCAAAAATCCAAGCCCTTTACTAAGGAAAGATGTCAATTGATGACTGGATCATCAAGTTTATGGAATATGAGCTTCAAACCAGAATGAACATGTCCTATCTAATCTCTATCATTGAGAAGAATGTGGACCAGAAAATTATTAATTGAATCCTGATGGAAGGACCAAGACCCAGAACAGTGCCAGACTATCTAGAAAATGCCAAATTATAGGTACCAGATGGCAACTCCTATCCTTCATCCATAATGGGACAATGACCCATTGAGACCCTTTTGCTATGGACATAGATCATCTAGAAATGGAAGAGGTCAATATGGAAATGCCAGATGAGGAAGAAAGAGAGTTAGCCATGATTAGGAAAGGAAAGGCATGAGTATCAAAGAAGTTCAAAAAGACTAGGGCATGGGTTTCCACCTGCTTTAACTGTGGAAAGCCCAGACACTTCACTAAAGAATGCCAACAACCTTCAACTAAGTGCTCAGATTGTTCCTGAACACAGGGCCAGCACAAGCCCAATTGGGTATAGATGAAAGGAAAAGCTGTCAGAGCCATGACTACCAATGCAGCTACATCATAGGAAGACAAAGAAGATATCCCATGAGCCTGCAAAGGCATGTAAATGGAACAAGTTAAAGCATTATCTCAATCCATGTCCTCAAGCTTAGAAAAAGCTTGAGCAGTCTTGAAGGACTAAGCAAACAGGCTGCAGAACAAAGCTCAGACATTCACTCTATAACCTTATTATCAGAGGGATACAAATCTGTACCAACAGTCATTCAAGAAAAATCACAAGCAATCCAACCAACAGATATAGACATAAGGCACCTTGCAGTGATCACTGAGGAATTGACTCATGGATTGCCAAAATGAGAAATTAATCTACCAATTGAGATATGAGCCAAAAATGGAAAAGTAATCCTGGTGAAAGCACTATTAGATTCAGGGTTGCACATGACATTTCTAGATGAAACATGGGCTAAAGAAAACCAGATACCCCTGAAACTGCTATCAAGACCCATAATGCTCTACAATGCTGACAGAACAAGGAATAGTGTCAGAGACTTAAAGAATTACACCACCATCATTATGGAGTATGACAGACACTGAGAATGGATGAGAATGGAGATAGCTCATCTTGGAAAGAACAAAGTAATCCTTGGATTTACCTGGTTAAAACGCCATAACCTGGAAATAGACTGGGAGAAAGGCATAGTGACAATGATATGATGTCCAACAGAATGCAAAGAGCCATTCCTATCCCAGGTACAACAAATAGAACTCCATGATGCCCTATATGGCACAGAAATGCAAAAAGGTCAACAGATTAATCAAAAGCTTGCAAAGTTAATGGATCAAAACAAGAAGCTGGAAGAATTAGTCCCAAAGGAGTATCATCAGTATCTGCATGTCTTCTCAAAGAAGGAATCTGAAAATCATGGGACCACACTATAGAGATGAAACTGGACTTTATACCAAAGAAAGGGAGATTGATTCCCCTTGATCTGGAGCAGCAGAAGGAAGTCAGTGACTTCATAGACAATCAGTTGGCTAAAGGATACATTCAACTGTCTAAATCCCTGCAAACATCCCCAGTGTTCTTCATGCTGAAAAAGGATGGAAGAAAGAGGATGGTACAGGACTACTGCTATCTTAATGAATTCACCATCTACAATAACTATCCCTTACCCCTCATTTCCCAACTCATTGATAAGCTACAAGGAGCAAAGATGTTTATGAAGTTGGACCTAAGATGGGGATACAATAACATCTGAATCAAAGAAGGCAATAAATGAAAGGCCACTTTCATATGTCACAGAGGATCCTTCAAACCCCTGGTGATGTACTTTGGATTGTGCAATTCATCCACCACATTTCAAACAATAATGAATGAGTTATTTGTGGATATGAGTGATGTGTGCATGGTATACATTGATGACATCATGATCTTCACCAAGACAGATAACCAAAAGGAGTATGACCAAATAGTGCTCAAAGTCTTGGTGAGACTTGCAGAAAACAATCTATTTATCAAACCAAAAAAATGTTACTTTTGAGTAAAGAAAGTGGAATTCCTAGGAATGATTGTTACCTCAGAAGGAATCTGCATGGATGAAGAAAAGGTGAAGGCTATACTTGCATGGCCAACTCCAAAGACAGTCCAACAAGTATGGAGTTTTCTCAGACTAGCCAACTTCTACTGTCGCTTCATAAATGGATATGCACAAGTTACACAACCATTGAATGATTTAACAAAGAAGAACACCCCATTTGTCTGGAATGAGTCACAGCAAGAGGCATTTGATATGCTGAAATGACACTTCACCTCAGCACCTATTCTAGCCTATCTGAATATAGACAAAAGATTCCAACTAGAAACAGATGCATTGGATTTTGCAATAGGAGCAGTGCTCTCCATAGAAATAGAAGACCAATGGCATCCTGTTGCATACTCCTCACACTCCATGACATCAGAAGAATGGAATTACCTAATAGTAGATAAAGAGATGCTATTTGTCATAAGGAGTTTAAAGCAATGACAACACTACCTAGAAGGAGCCCATCATGAATTTGAAATTTGGAATGATCACATGAACCTTCAATGGTTCATGAAAAGGCAGGACCTCAACAGAAGGCAAGCACACTGGGTGCAGTACCTCTCCCACTTCTGATTCAAATGGATACACAAGGTCAGAATGCAAATGGTAAAACCAGACACCTTGTCCTGATGACTGGATCATACAGAAGGGATGGAGGATGACAATAAAGGAGTACAAGTCATCCCCTCATCTCAAATAAAGGCTATACAGATTGATACAGACAAAGAATCCATTCATGATGAAGAAATATAAATGGAGTTGCACTTGACCAGGAGGTCAAGTAGGAAAAAGTGGATAGAAGGCAGGAGTGAGTGTAAAGCTCATCCCAAGGGGTTCACACAGGTTGAATGAGGTGAGAAGGGGTGGCTCAACTATGCCAGGCATATGAATTGAGGAATCTGGACTGTATCTGGTTCAAATGCAGATTATCTGGTCAAGGACAAGGACTGGATATGATGATGATGAAGGTAAATGAAAACAACAAAGTGGCAAGAGACTTGAGATGGAGGGGATCGAGGCAGGCAAGCACAAGATGAGATTCAGAGATCCCTACACAAGATTTTATAGTCTGGGCATTCCCAGGACTCTACACTGCAGATCCCAATGCCACAATGTAACTAAAAGAAATAACCTAACAACAAGATGAATCTCAATCTCTAAGTCTTTCTCTGAGTTCCCCAATACCAAACAAATTCATAAAAGGTTAAACAAAATGGACAAACACAAACCGTGGGATAAAAATGCTGTCTGGTGTATCCAACCATGAATGGATAACATGGATAACTGGATGAGAACACAGATACATACAGATAAAGATGGACCTTGACCAGATAGATACAGGATACAATGGACTGCTTGTATGACACTTGAAGACAACTATTAATGACTGGAAAGGGGGCTGGACGACTGGTTGCAACCATAGGGAACTGTGGGTTCCCACATCTGTGGGGGACTTAGATACTGACTGTCCCCAATCAGTCACATGACTCAGCTACATGCAGACTTTGAATTGTGATGCATCCACATTTCACTAAGTCCCATCCACAACTCTTCTTTACTTTTACTCTCATCTCCCCCTCACCATGTCATTGTTCTCTGACATACTTGTATTTGCCAAGCCACTTGCACAAGACAACCCAAAGATGATCACACACATGAAGTTGACAGCCACACACAAGAAGATTCTCATCATTGTGGAGGTCATACTGGATGATCAGGAGATGTTGCAAGAGGAGCAAAAGGGTTGGATTAAGGAGTGGAATGGAGGATTGGTGCATGCCTTGTTCATCATTTCTGTGTACAACTAATGTCATAACCAGAATGAGCTCCTTAGCAGCCTCAAGGGCACACATGAGATCAGACTCAAACCTCACATCAAAGGATGTGTCACCAAGACAATGGAGCAACTACAACCATTGGTCAAGAAGTGGGCCACCAAGGCAAAGTTCTATCACAAACAAGCTGAAGAATATGCACAAGAGGAGCAAGAGCATAAGGAACATGAGCAGATCAAACGAGAAGAGGGTGAATGGATTGAACAGGAATGGATGGAACACAAGGCAACAGAGCATGACAAAGAAGCTACTAGCATGACAGCTCCAACAATTGAAGAAGGTGGGGTGAAGTCCAGCAAGGTCACACCTGTTGCACCAATGACTGCAGCCACAACATCCAGGAATGAGAACAGTTCATGAAAGCTGACCATGTTCATCCAGATACTGGCCAGGGCAAAGGTGAGTGCATGTTAGGTGATGTGTATGGCAGTTGATGGTTAGTAGTGTGGGCATGTGACTGAGGATGAAAAAAACGATGACAAAGAAGACTCTTGCCTGGTAAAGAAGGCAACATCCAGTCCATGTGTGGTGACACACATGGTATCATGTGTGGCATGTGTGGGTCACATCGAACTATGCAGAGGTCTGGAAAACAGGACATGCCACTGATGCATGAAGATGAAAGCCAAATGCAGCAAATTGATGGGGCAGTCATGAGTTCAGAGGGTCATCAATGCTAGGGTGGCAGATAAAAAGGGGAAGGGAAAGGTCCCAGGTACATAGTTGAATAATCACCCTTGTGACATTCTCACTCACCAGCAGCTTGTCCAGTCCACACATGTTGTGATACAATTGTCCTGGATGATTTGGATGATTTGGATAAAGAAGAAGACACAGTGTCAGAGAGGGCAGGGCCATCCAAACTGGTGCCCAAGTCCCAAGTTGCCAACCAGATGGTCAAAGCTGGAGTATGCATGGCAAAATGACTGGAGTTGAAGATCTGGAAGATGCAAGCCTGGATCAAGGCAGCTGAGGCAGAGATGGCAGAGATGGAGGCCAAGGTCATGGAACAAATGGCAGACCTGGCACTGATCAAGGCAGCACTGGGAATATGAGGAAAGTTGTCTGGTCATGTAAATAGCCATGTCATCGTGCATTTTGTAGTCTAATTGTGTGTCTGTGTCTGATCTGGTGGATCCCTAAGTAAGAAGAAAGTAAGATAAGTAAAAGCAAGAGGCACATAAGTTGGATAATGAGGAAAACAACACCATTTTGCAAGTTTCCACCTGACTTGTTTTCTTTGACTTCTTTCTGTGACTTTTTCTGCATGGATCCCAAGATGACTGATACTGGATTGCATGGAACAATACCAGATGTCAAGAAATAAAATGTGGAAGGGGCACATGTCTTGTTCATGTGTTTGAAACAAATTTAGTAAGTAATGAATTCATCAAGACATACAGAGAGTGAAAGACATCTTTATTTTTCTTTTAGCTTTGTCTGTTTTGCCTTTTAGTTTTGTAGTAGTCCTTTTATGTTTTTATTTGTTGAGGACAAGACAAGAGAAGAAGAGTCTAAACAATATAATTGTCTCTTTTCATTGTTTTTCAGTGACATTGAGAGATATCAAGACACTGGATGAAAACCAGGATAGAAATGGATACACTAGACGAAAACTGGGATTGAAATGGATACATAGCAGATAGTTCAAAGCAAAACAAAATGAAGGATAGATGAGGTCCTTGTTGGATTAGACATTGATGACCTCTCCATCCTCATCTTGTACATCATCCTCTGCATCAAACTCATTGAGTTTGTTGTTGTCCAATCCAGTCAGGTCCATGACTGGAATGGAGATCTTGGTTCTAGGGAAATAAGAAAGTAGTCAAAATGCAGCATAACATAGTTTTGAAATGGAATCATCCAACTCTGCCAGCAAGTACAATCCTCCAGTAGTCCTACAAAGGACCACTATTGGACTGAGGTAGCATGGCTTTGTCTTCCAGTTTAACTCCTTCTCAATCCAGATATTCCAGACCAAGACAAGGTCACCTTGGTTGAAAGCTTGTGTACAGATGTGGTTCTTGAAGTGTGCCTTGAATTGTTTCAAGGACACAAACCGAGAATGGAGGATGTTTTCATAGATATTCTGAATATCCTCCTGTCATTTTTGGAGTTGGCATGTGCACCATGCAATCAGGAAGGATCTAGATTGAGGGTCAGTTTTGGATGCAGGTATAAGGAAAGTAGCTTCAACAAGATCAAAAGAAAAGAGTGGCTCAATGCCGTGTACCATGAAATAAAGAGAAAGTCTGGTCGATTTCAAAATAGTAACTTGTTCTGCCCAAAAAATGGAGTGCACAGTCAATGGCCAACACATCTCCCCTCCCAGGGTACTTTTGATGATGGCCTCCTGGACATTGTAGTGATGCCATTCAACCACACCATTCACCTGTGAGTTGTAGGAAGAAATCCAGATATGCTGGATTCCATATTGGTCTGCAAGAATGTTGAGAGCTTGGATAAAAGCAGGACCATTATCAGTAACAAGCTTGGATATAGCTCCCCAATGACACAGAATATCTTCAAAGATGAAAGAAGCAAGAGAGGATGCATTTTCTGACCAGAGCATATGCCATTTCAAATATACAGTGAGTGCACACCAGGCTTGAATGATGAATTGGTAACCACCAGATCATGGCATCACCATGGTATTGACATGAGCTTTGTGAAAAAGACCACTGACCATTGGAACAGTTGGTGATATGTGAAGTTTTTGGATCTGCCAGATTTGACACTCATGGCAGGTTTTGATGTACCACTTGATATTGTTGACCAACATGGGCCACCAAAAGCACAAGAGTAGACACGAATGGATAGAGAAGACACCTTTGTGTCTGAGGTTGTCATGAGCCTCTTTAATGAGTCCATATCATTGTTTGAGTAGAATGACAAGCTGGTGGTGTCCATGAAGTTCTCAATGGTACAAAGAATTGTTGAGAATGAAGAAGTGAGTCGTCATATTGATGAAAGATTGATAATCTGAATCAGAAAGGTCAGGAGGACAGGTGTTAGAGACAAGAAAGTCCCAGGTCTGGTCAATCCAGACATCCTTCATGATCACTTTGGGTGACCAGGGAAGCATGGGATCATTGGTATCAGGATCTGAATCTGTGTGCAGGAAAATGAAGATGATATGCAGAGAACAAGGACAAAACAATGGAGAGCAAGAAAAGTAAGCAAGAGAACTGGGCATGGAAAGATGATCATTCAAAAGATACATAGCAAAGGAATACATTTGGTTGAGCCAATCCTTGAAGTTGTCATCTTCAGGTGGGTCATCATCAGATGGTGAATGACAAGATAGTCCATCTGCCCCTATGTGATGGGTAGCTGGAACATGGACAAGATGGAATGTAAACAAGAGGATACCTGCAATCCACCAATTAATGATTGCATTGGGCTGGACATCAGGATTATTGATCATCCCTTTGATGTATTTTGCATCTATCTCCACTGTGAAATTAGAAACACCAAAAACAAAAATACAGACTGTATAGAGAGAATGGAAGAGTCCATAAAGCTCCAATTTTGCCTGAGAGTAATGACTCTTGACTTCTGTCAAGCTAATAGAACCAAAATGATTAGGATAACACTTGCTGTTGTCTCCTTCCTGTGACAAAATATATCCAACTGCAATAACAGATGTATCAACAGCTAGGATCACCTCCCAGCCAGATTCGTAATCCAGGCATTGGAGAGTGGGAGAATCACAGATAGCATCCTTGAGACACTACATGGCAAGCTTTTGTGGCTCCTCCCATTCAAAAGGGATGTCTTTTCAAGTAAGATTAACAAGAGGATGGGCAATAGAGGCAAAATCATGGATAAAAATGCAGAGTACACTGCAGACACCAAGAAAACCACAAACATGGATGAGATTCTGGCACTCAGGCCAGTCTTGGATCTTTTGTACCTTGTTTTTGTGAGGGACATGACCCTTGAATGTGCACTTGTGACTGACAATGGTGGTGTCTGGTGCAGCAAGAACAAACTTTTTGGCTGATATGGTAGTGCCTATGTTTTGAAGATGTTGGAGAATGTAGTGGATGACTTGGAGGTGCTCCCAGATGAAGCATCAAATTCCTGAGTTGTCTGGAATGGTCTCATATCAGCCATCTGGATTCTGGTAACAGGTTAGTACAGATTTGACTGGAAGGTCGCCAATGAAGGGATAGGTGAAATGAGGAATTTCATCCTAAAGGATGAATGACATGTCCACTTGATATATCTAAACTGTGTTTGTATATCCCATGGGGACAGTGGTGATGTGGTGAGGACCCATTGGACTGTTGAAAGTCATCAGGTCATAAGAATTTGGATGTAATAGGCACTGGTCATAGCTGGCAAACAAGTTCATCATCCTATACAATGCATATCTGGTAAAGGATTCCATGAAGTGCTTGACAAATGGGGGAGCAGACAAGTCACAGATAGTGACTGCATTGAGAGGTTGAAGGTTGTGTACAAGATGAAGGGATTTGCCATCCTGTTTGAGGATGCAAAACCAGTGAGAGTGATAGGCGGCAGTGGAGGGCTTGTAGACTTTGGATGCAATCTGGTCCTTGATAATCTGTATAGTGTCAGTCCACATCACAGGAGGAACTGGAATATTTCAGAGCATCCATGGCATATGGGACACTATTGGAATTTTAATGGGAGGGAAATAATGCTTGGCTAGGTGACCATGCTCAGTTGGTACCCAAGTGAATGCATTCTCATGTTCACAGATGATCCAATGAACAAGCTTGACCTCTTCAGGCCAGAGCCAATTTGCAGGATCCAGATCTAATTTGTCAGTACATTCCTGTGTAAAATGAAGTCCAGGAACAAAATCAGGAGGGTGGGTAGGTAGATCAACAAGTCTGGCAAGTGGATTGTCTGGAAGAGTCTGGGTAATCCAGAACTCTTTGTCAACTGGAGTGACAACAGAATGGATCTTCTTTGCCATAGGCTTGTAAGCCAGTGTGTGAGAAGATGTATTGTATGAATAAACAGGAGAAAGAGCAGAAACCACCTCCAAAGACAAAACAGACTGAGTCAAAGACAAAAATGGATAATCCAGAGAATGTCTGGAT
This sequence comes from Boletus austroedulis, assembly GCA_038089435.1. Classification (NCBI taxonomy): domain Eukaryota; kingdom Fungi; phylum Basidiomycota; class Agaricomycetes; order Boletales; family Boletaceae; genus Boletus; species Boletus austroedulis. Next base: position 45,544 of record JBBPKX010000010.1, on the reverse strand, counting down.
GAAAGTGATGCAGGATGACCGTATGATGAAGAAACAAGAAATGATGAAGAAGAAAGTGAGGAGAATAACAATGGATCAATGTTACCCAACTCTTCCCAGTTGGATTCCAGATCATCAAAGTTTAAAAACCCATCTCAACAACAGATTGGTGGCTGTTGCAGTGCTTCTTCTCACAACAGCAAGGGCACCCTTCAAACCATGGACACATTGGTAGTGTGAACTGCTTGCCAGAATTGGAGTCACAGAGTGTGATATTCTGCAAACCATCTGGGAAATCTTTAGTAGTAGTGCTCATTAGACAGTGGAAAGGACAACCCAGCAACAAGTTGAAGTTGGCATGCCCAAGGACTTGGACCTGTACCATTACTTTGCTTGTGCCAAAGTTGAGAATGAGATTTTCAAGTACACCAATCATGGTATTGACACTAGTGTTAGCTGACAACATTTTCATCATATGGTCCAACCAGATTGGCAGACCTAACTCTTTCCAAATGTGCTTGGGCATCACAATGATCTCAGATCCAGAGTCCAATACACCTAGAATCAGATGTCCAGATGGACCAATCTTCGCTTCAATAGTGTGAAGAGGAAGGTTATGGTGAGCAACAATGAGTCTGTCATTGTTCTGGAGTATCTGGTCTCCATAGTTGTGAGTGACTGCAAGTGGATCACAACCAGTGAGCTCATTGATGTGGACAAAATTGGAGGAAGGGTTGGTTATGCATTTCATGGTGGTCAAATCTTAAAATTGCTTGCAAATTTCTAGAGAGACTGTGAGGAGGTCTTTGACCAGGACCAGAACACTGGTGTCTAAGACAGAGTTGAGGACTCATTTTGGCACAGAGTCATCTTCAAGGAGAAAGGAATATTTGTACTGAGTAGTAGGTGTGAATGAATTTGGCTAATTGGCATGGGAAGACACAGTAGACAGGTTCCCAGACTTGGCAGTGTTTGTACCAGATAATCTGGACTTGTTAACAAAAGATGGCAAGGCTACATTAGAAGGGGGGCTGCACTGCTCGCTGCATGATGAAGTAGCATTATGAGATGATGATGACAATGATTGTTGATGAAGCTCAGGGAAAAGGAGCTCCTCAGATATGGCAGCAGGACATGTATCTGGGTTCCAGTGGACCAGAATGTGGACACCATTGAACTTCTTCTTTCCCTTGTCTTTCAACACCTTATCTGCTTGGAATGTGGCCCAAGCTTGTGCAAAATATGGCTGAAACTTGGGGTCAGCAACAATGGGGACAGAGTCAGTGGTCTCCTCTATATCAGACTCCATTGTCATGAAGATGGACAAGTCAATGTCAAGGATGGCCAGAGTATCCAGATAAGCAGCAGAAAGAATATTAGCAGAAATATGAGGGGGTGAGTCCCTTGAGAGACCAGAAGAAGATGATGTAGAAGCTATGGGCTGGGCTGATTGCCTTGATCCCATGATCTGATTGATGGCATCTTTGAGACACCATCCACCCAGTACTTGTGGTATCTCTGACTTGTCCAGCAAGTACAACCTGCTGTCCATGCCTCAGATGACTTTTCTGATATTCAAATACTCCATACAGACAGAACATGTATGAGTAAAATGTCCTGGACCTGCACAGAACTTGCACAGTGGTGGAGTACGTGAGGCCTGGTTGACCTCAGACTTCACAACAGGAACAGGGCTGAAAGAGGGAATGGACAAAGAAGGTTGGGCAGAAGCCTGAGGCAAACAATAAGATACTGGTGGTTGTATAGCTGCTACTAGGGGAGAAACTGTTGAACAAAAAGCAGAACCAGTCAGCAGGAACATTGCAACCTGAGTCACATCCACCATCAGATATGGATCCTCTGGATGGATATCCTGCTTTATGATGAGCAGGTGCTCATGCATCTTCTGCTGAAGAAAAGAAGGAAAACTGTTGAGATAGAGCATATCACACTTTGTCTCAGATAATTTCCTGCTAGCAATCAGTAGGGTAGTGACCTTATAGAATGCTCAGGAGTACTCTCCCAGGTCATCCTAATTGCACATCTCCTTTGTCTGGTAGCTCTGAACAAGGTACTGGATGTTGGCATGACAGTACTGGTTGTTACCCTCACATCCAGGATAGAGCTTCTTGACCTTGGTGATGAAGTTGTCCCAGCTAGCTGGATTGGTGTTCACTTCTGGGAGGGTCTCCCAGACTTTTGCTTCATTGAGGACAGCATACTGGATAGCTGCCTTGATCTTTCTTGCATCAGTGATGTAATGAAATCCTAGGATGGGTATACACTTTTCCAATGGGTATACACTTTTCCATCATTCTTAGTTGCAGGTCACAGCCACTGCATAGCCACAGGAGTCATCACGAGTCACATTGAGTCATAACAAGTCATGACCTCAATTGAGTCACAACAAGTCAAGAGGAGTCAGGAACCCTCACCTAGTCATATCAGGTCATGCTGGAGTCAGTAGGAGTCACTCTTGGTCATCCTAACTCATGCACCTCATGCAGCAGATGCTGTGCACAGGATAGCACAGGTTGCAAAGGTCAGCACAGCTAGATATAGGTTTAGCCTTGCTGATGCCTCATGGAGAGAGGCCTAGTCATATTGGACCAATAGCAGTAGTTCCTCATCATAGCCTTACCAACCTCATGTACCAATAGTGATAGAGCCTTGGTATAGCCTCACAAGCATGGACCAAGCTCAGCCTTGTAGTATAAAGTATATATGTAACATTTCTCTATTTTTCTATCTATTTTATGGCCTCTTATTTAGTTTCCTTTCTATTTCCCTTCTTGTTCACCTCTTAGCTAAAGGGTTAGTAGACATGGACTTGAGACAAGACCTAGAGCAATCTGGACCAGGGCAGTATGGCTCAAGGCTATGCAAATCCTTGACATCATCACTCCAGAATGTATTAGGGCAGTGATCAGCTGTACATGGCCCCAAAGGCATGTCCATCCTGAAATAGCCCCTATGACTCAGACTGACTCATATCAACTTGCACCCTCATCCTATTCCATATGTCTCTGCCCTGATACTTTGCCTCATGTACCAGTAGCACTATTCACTCATGAACAGCCTCAGTAGCACAGCCATATATGATAGAGTATAAATATCAGGCCCAAGGTGACAAGACTTCCCAGTCTTGTTCTTCTTGGAGTTTTTCCTCCTCACTTCTGCCCTCACATATGTCTCCCCTCAAGCATACTAGCTCTTAAGTGAGTTGGTTGTTTCATTAGAACAAGACTGTCCTTACCTGCCAGACAAACCACCCCATCAACTAAAGGAATTTGAATTCACCAGTAGGCTTCACCATCGAGATTGTCTAGAGTACTGAACACCCTACCAGTGTTGTACTACTGCATTGAAGACCTTCTCAAGTACTTGCTCACTGGCACAAGGGGATTTCCAGACCCCATAGCAAGAGCCAGACCATCTACTGTAACCCTTAAGGACCTTGTATCAGATTGGCTGGTCAAGCTTAAAGTAGAAGACAAAGAAGACCTACAGGTAAAGTAATGGCATTCCACCTTATCCATAGGGGAATTGCATCAGGAGCTCATGAAGCCCACTCACTAGTTACTCTATCTAGGATTGGAAGCAGAACAACTCAAAGAGGAAAGGAGATCAGAAGAGTCGGATGAGTTATCCGACTATTGTACTAGTTTAGATGAAGGGCTTAGGACTGTAAGGGAGAGTAGTACCCTTGGACTGGACAACTCGCTGTCCACCTTAGTTGAGACTGAAGCTAGCCTACAAGGAGATATTGTAGACCCCTATGAGCACAAAGTTGGCACATCCCCCTATTGCTCCTCTACCCTGGATCACCTGGCACCACTTTTATCAGAACCTGTAGACTGGTTACAGGTTATTAACAGACCACACCATGGATTGACAACTGAGGCAAGCAGATATAGACATGCGACTCAAGAAAGATTACAGAGGAAGATCAATGATCTTATTCAGGAGGGGATACACCTTGCTCAGAAGAGAGACTGTAACACAGCAAGAGCAGTCAAACTTAGGAAGAGAGTCCAGGCCACCTGTGCAGACATCGCAGAGTGAATATGCATTAGACAGAGAACTCCTACTCCTGCTCCTCCTCATCCTTCTTCTTACCCCCATTGGTTCCATCCTCATGCACCTATTGCTGTGGGCATCACTTCTCCTCTCAGACCCCACTCAACACTTCAGTGCCCTCATTGTTTCCTTCCATATTAGGCTACTATTCATTTCAATAAACATTGTACCCAAGCTTAGACCAGAAGAAGTAGAGGAAAACCTGATCAGATCAATTGAAGAAGTGGATATCATCGAAGAAGCACTGCCACATCTTATCAAAGCAGAATGCAAACACCAAGAACAAGTTATAGTAAGAGAGAATGAACAAAGTTCAGACTCTGAAACCCTTGCCTACCATAAGGTATACCTACATTTGGTGCCAAGGGACATGCAGATAGAGAACTCTCCACACTATACAATTGGACAATCCCCCACAGAAAGAAGACACATGTTTAGGCACAGATACTTAATTGCAAGGGAAAGGACTCTACTAGCAAGGCAAGCTAGATAACAAACAAACGAGGAAGTAGAATGAACCTTAAGGCACTTACAGGAGCTTGACAATCAGATCTCAGAGATATTACCTTATTGTCCCAGACCCCTGATCCCTGCAGTCCCATGCTTCCCCATAAACAGTGATGAGTCATCCCTTTGACTGACAGGCATTTGTTGCCAACCTCCAGGCAATTCAGATAAATGCCACACTTGCAAACAACTTATTGAATTTGTTTGATCACTTAACAGAAAGACACAATGACATGCAGGCTGCATTGAATCTAAGCAATACAACTACAAGGAGACAAGCAGCAACCATTGCCATACTAGAGAATCAGATCAATCAGGCTACCACTCAAATCACCACCCTGCAGGTGCTATCAGCAGCCAATCCCATCACAGCTCCAAAACTTAGTAAAGCTTTTGTGGACCCCAGATCCTATAATGGATCTCAATCAAAGTTTGAAGAATGGTGGACCAAGATGCAAGCATGGTTGCACAAAAATGCTGTAGTGTTTCCTGTGGCTAGCCAGAAAGCCATGATCACCATCCTATCAAGGTTGGAAGGACAGAAAGCAGGAGGCTTTGCTAGGACAAAGCTAGACCTTATCTCAGCAGGAGGAAACTATCCATGGGCAATGCTCATAACCAAGATAGAAGCTCTATTCTGATCTGTAAACCAACAGGAGTGGGCCAGAGCAAAACTCCAAGCCCTTAGGCAAGGAAAGATGCCGATTGATGACTGGATCATCAAATTTGTGGAATATGAACTCCAAACAGGAATGGACATGTCACACCTCATCTCCATTATCGAAAAGAACATGGACCAAAAGATCATTAACTGCATCCTCATGGAAGGACCTAGACTGGCAACCTTGCTGGACTACCTTGAGAAGTGCCGAATAATCAGTATAAGAAGGCAACTCCTATCCTTCATTCATAGCAGAACCACTGCCCGTCGAGACTCCTATGCAATAGATATAGATTGGATGGAAAGAGACTCCAAAGTGGATGAACCTGAAGAAGAAGAACAGAAGGTTGCCATGATCAAGAAAGGAAAGACTCACATACCAAAGAAGTTCAAGAGGACACAAACATGAGTTTCCATGTGTTTCAATTGCAGAAAGCCTGGACATTTCACCAAAGAATGCTGGCAACCCTTGACCAAATGTTTGGATTGTTCCTGGACAAAAGGAGAACACAGACCCAATTGCATTAGAGCTAAAGTTCACCAGAACTGTGCCATAGCCTTGGAACCAGCCATATCATGGAGTGATGAAAAAGACATCCCATGTGCATGTAAAGGAATGTTGATGAAACAGGTGAAAGCCCTATTTCAATTGATGCCCTCAAGCTTGGGAAAAGCTTGAGCAGTCCTGAAGAACTGAGCAACCAGGCTGTAGAATAAAGCTCAGACTTGTGTACCATTAATTTAATTGCAGAAGGATATGAAATTATGCCAGCTATTATTCAGAAAAGTCCACGAACAATCAAACTGATGGATATTGATATGCACCATTTAGCCACAATAGCCACCAAGATGAAACAAGAGATTAAAGAACCAATGACTCTAAAAGAAATAGAACTCCCTATAACAGTAGTCATTGAGAAAGGAAAAGAGATCTTGGTGCATGCCCTATTAGACTCAGGGTCGCATGTTATGTTTCTAGACTAGAGATGGGCTGAAGAAAATCATATCCCACTAAAGCCTCTATCATGCCCAATAATCCTATATAATGCCAATGGAACCAAGAACAGCATGGGAACACTGAAGTACTTTGCTGACATTACTATGTGATACAACAGACATAATGAGAAAATGAGAACCAAGATAGCCAACCTCAGAAAGAATAAAGTAATCCTCAGATTTATGTGGTTAAAGCACCACAACCCTGAGATAGACTGGGAAAAGCAAATGGTACAGATGATGTGATGTCCAACCGAATGCTGAAGCCCTTTCCTATATTGCTTAAATCAAATCAAGTAAGAGGAGGCCCAATTTGCAGCAGAAATGTGCAAAGGGCAGCAAGTAGATAAGAAACTCACAGATCTCATGGACAAGAATAAATCACCAGAGGAACTAGTGCCAAAAGAATATCACAAGTACCTACACATGTTCTTAAAGAAAGAATCGGAAAGAATGCCAACTAGAAAGCCATGGGATCATGCTATAGATCTAAAGCCAGACTTCATGCCAAAGAAGGGAAGATTGATACCCCTAGATCCAGTTCAGCAAAAGGAAGTGAGTGATTTCATTGACAATCAGATGGCCAAAGAGTACATCTGATCCTCAAAGTTGCCTTAAACTTCATCAATGTACTTCATGCTAAAGAAAGATGGCAGAAAATGAATGGTGCAGGACTATCACTATCTTAATGAGTTCACTATAAAGAATAACTACCCATCACCCCTTATATCCCAACTTGTTGATAAATTAAAAGGAGTGAAGCTCTTTACAAAGATGGATCTTTGCTGGGGATACAATAATATCCACATAAAGGAAGGAGACAAATGGAAAGCTGCCTTTGTCTGCCATAGAGGATCATTTGAACCCCTTGTTATGTATTTTGGGCTATGCAACTCACCAGCAACATTCCAGACCATGATGAACGAACTATTCATGGACATGGATGACATATGTATTGTCTATATTGATGACATCATGATCTTCACCAAAACAGATAACCAAAAGGAACATGATAGGATTGTGCTCAAAGTTCTTGTCCAACTTGCAGAAAACGACTTATTCATAAAATCCAAGAAGTATAGTTTCCAAGTTAAGGAAGTAGAATTCCTAGGGATGATTGTAACCTCAGAAGGAATTCAGATGGATAAAGAAAAGGTCAAAGCCATCAGAGAGTGGCCCACCCCAACAAAAGTAAAAAATGTCTAAAGCTTCCTCAGACTCACAAACTTTTATAGAAGATTCATTGATGGATATGTCCAAGTGGCATGACTGCTCAATGACCTCACTAAGACAGATGTACCCTTCAAATGGGGGGAATGCCAACAGAAAGCATTTGATGATTTAAAAGAAAAGTTCACCACTGCCCCTATCCTCATATATCTGGATATAGATAAGCAGTTCTGTCTGGAAATGGATGCATTGGACTATGCCACAGGAGCAGTATTATCCATAGAAATAGATGGAAAATGGCACCTGGTCACCTACTCCTTGCACTTGATGATGCCTGAAGAGTGAAACTACCCTATAGCAGATAAAGAAATGCTCTCAGTCATACAAAGCTTAGAACAATGGTGTCACTACTTGAAAGGCACATGCCATGAATTTGAAATATGGAATGACCATGCGAACATTCAATGGTTCATGAAAAGACAGGACCTAAATCAAAGACAGGCCCATTGGGCCCAATACCTATCCTGCTTTCGCTTTAAATGGATACATAAAGCTGGTATCCAAATGGTGAAGCCTGATGCTCTTTCTTGTTGAGAAGATCATCTGGATGGAAGGGAAGATGATAATAAAGGAGTAACCATCATTTTCCTAGACCACATCTGGACAGTATGGATTGAGATGGATGAAGAAGAAATTATGAAGAGGATAAAAGGACTTGTACATTGCCTAAAAGAAACAGAGATTCACTGATTGGAAGAATGGCATAAAGTCCATATAGAGCAAGAAGACTTGCTAGTGGACAAAGAAGGAAGGACCTTCATCCCAGAAGGAGAAGAGATCTGAATGGAAATACTCTGCTTACATCACGATACCCCTATAGCCAGACACCCTAGAGTGGAGAAGACCTTAGAATTGATTAGACAAAGCTACACCTGGCCAGGGCTCACAACTCAGGTCAAGGACTATGTCGCCCATTGTGACCTTTGTACTAGACATAAGGAAACCAACGCCTTGCCAGCTAGAAAGCTATTACCCCTACCCATACCAAAAAAACCATGGACTGACATATTGGCAGACTTCATCACTGACCTACTGGTTAGTCAGGGATTTGATGCTATCCTGGTAATCATAGATTGATTCTCCAAAGAAGTCAAATTCATTCCATGCCAAAAGACCATCACCACATTGCAGACCACACAACTCTACCTAGATCACATATGGAAAGCACATGGGCTATCACAAACTATTGTTTCAGATTGTGGACCACAGTTTGCATCACAGGTGATGAGAGATATATGCAAAAGGCTAGGGATCACACCCAAGCTCTCCACAGCATTCCATCTGCAAACTGATGGATAGAAAGAACAGGTCAATCACAACCTGCAACAGTATCTATGCCTCTTTTGCTTCTCACAGCAATTGAAATAGAGTGCATGGCTAGCCATCACCCAGTTCTCATATAATAGTAAAAAGCAAAGCTCCACCGGAGCATCACCTTTCAGCCTTATGCACATATATCAGCTGTGAATGGGCTTTGAATGGTGTGCCCTGAAGGTGCCAGCCACAGAGGAGCTCTCAGAGCATATAAAGAAGGTTTGAGAAGAAGCCCAAAGTAATTTAGAAAAGGCACAATGCCATATGAAGAAACAGGCAGACAAACATAGATCAAATGTATCATCATACAGGGAAGGTGACTTAGTTTGGTTATCAATGGAGAACCTCTGATTGACCTGTGCATCCAAAAAGCTTATGGAATGATGGTTAGGTCTCTATACTATCCTGTGGATGATTGGACCAAATGCAGTGGAACTGTAGCTACCAAGATCCATGAGAATCCACTCTGTAGTCAACATCTCCTACATAAAACCATATAAAGAACAACTACCCAGACAACTGGTACAAGAACCCACCCCAGTACTTGTTACTGAAGAAAGGGAGAATGAATGGGAAGTCGAAGAAATAGTGGACAGCAGATGGTATTGGAACTGCCTCCAGTTTCTAGTGCATTGGAAAGGTTACCCAGACAAGGAACAGACTTGGAAACTGGAATCCCACCTCTCACATGCAAAGCAGGCTATTGTGGACTTCTGTGCCACATCACCTAATGCTCCACGCCACTTACATGTTACTGTCCCCAACTTCTTTAATCTATTTAAGTATTATGGATCACCTATACCTGAGAAGCCTCAGCATCAGCTGCCATTTGATTGGCTTGATCATCTGTAATGACCAACCCCAGGGATGTGCCTGGGTTACCAATGCTCTTATTGCTGATTGAGCCTTGCTCTCACAATGGACCACCTTCACAGCATAATGCCTCACCTCCACAACTACATCCACATTCTTCTTGACTGATGCCACCACCTCCATTTCTGTTTGCCTATTTATATTGAGACCCTGGAACCTATTGGAGATTGAGAAAATAATAACCCTGATGTCATATGGGACAATGAATGGGATCATACACACTCTCTTGGAAACCACTCTGAACAATGGAAATTCATATGGGACAATGGATCAGACAGCCACAGTATCCACAACATGGCTTCTGTGTGGAGAGATGAAGACTTGGATGGGGACACAATCCTGAAACTCGAGCTAGACCCTGACAACCCTGGATGGACAGATCAGAACTGGAGAGGACCATGGGAAATTGTGCAGGAACTCATGCACCTTTGGCTCCCTGGTGCTATGCCAGAGCCAGAGTGCGATTGGGCCATTCTGATATCTGATCCCCTGCCACTAGTCCATTCCAATTACTATGTCTATCCAGCATCATACCATTGGCTGGACATTGGGCCCTCTATTCAGTACTAACCCCAGGTGACACAGTGGCCACCTCACATGGATATGCTGAGTGAGCAGTGTGGCTACTTTGTCTGGTATCTCATGCACCTGATATGGCTAGAAGAGTTACCAAAAGGGGAGGCCCCTAACCATGATGCCACATAGCTGTCAGGATGCCAGCTCATAGGGAGGGGGTAGTGTAACATTTTCCTATTTTTCTACCTATTTTATGGCCTCTTATTTAGTTTCCTTTCTATTTCCCTTCTCATTCACCTCTTAGCTAAGGGATTAGCAGACATGAACTTGAGACAAGACCTAGAGCAGTCCAGACCAGGGCAGCATGGCTCAAGGCTATGCAAACCCTTGATATCATCACCCTGGAACATGTTAGGGCAGTGATCAGCTGTACATGGCCCCGAAGGCATGTCCATCCCAAAATAGCCCTTATGACTCAAATTGACTCATATTGACTTGCACCCTCACCCTATTCCATATGTCTTTGCTCCAATACCTTGCCTCATATACCAATAGCACTATTCACTCATGAACAGCCTCAGTAGCACAGCCATATATGATAGAGTATAAATACCAGACCCAAGGCAACAAGACTCCCTGGTCTTGTTCTTCTTGGAGTTTTTCCTCCTCACTTCTGCCCTTGCATACCCCCCCCCTCAAGCATACTAGCTCTTAAGTGAGTTGGTCATTTCAATATAAAGACCTGTCAGTAGCACAGTCCCTATCTCAATTCACCTTCATCCTTTCCCTGTCTTTGTCTTGCTCCTTAGAATACACTTGAAGTGCATCCTCCTCCAAGCCCTAGCAAGGGAACCCTAGAGTATAGACCAGTAAGAGAAGCCAGGTCATCACAGGTGAGACCTCCAGCAGTGCCAAGAAGGTCAATATCTTCAAGGTAATGAGGAAGCTCAGATGGAGTCTTCCTATCAAACTTTAGAGTGTTGGGGGTGCCACAAAGGGACATCTGGAATCCTTGCTGGGCCATGGGTTGTTGGGGATTCTGTGAAGGGTTAGTAGATGGTCAAGTTGGATTAACCAGATTAAACAGATGAGGGAAAGGACAATGAGGTATGTGTGAAGAAGAAAATGGAGAAGAAACAGATTGGATGCAAACTGGAACAGGTGGGGATGGTAATTGTATGGGCAAGGGAAGCAGACAAATGACCAGTGTACTGGTTACTGGATGAGTCTTGGACATGTCTGGATATACAGATGCATCAAAAAAAAATGATAGGGATGGGAATGAAGATGAGGAGGACAGTAAATGAGATGACGACAAAATGGGGGATAATGAGAGGGAAGTTAAAGGAGATGGGAAGGAAAGGATTTGAGATCTCTGAATAGGAGGGGGGGTCGAGTGGATAAATGCCCCTGGGACAAATGGAGAATCAGGTACAAATGGAGAATCCGATCCAGAAGATTTGGATGATGTAAGGTATTGGTGACATTCATTCTCTGGTGACACCAGATAAAAGAAGTCAGAATCTGTGGAGATATTTAGTCAGTGAAATTTGGAGAGGAGATCTTCAAGCTCTTGATACTGAGGAGTGGGTCTAAGTCACCTTCTCATCAATCTATTGGAACCCCTCACAGTGGATTCCAGTTGAAGAAATATAAATGGGATTGCACTTGACCAGGAGGTCAAGTAGGAAAAAGTGGGTAGAAGGCAGGAGTGAGTGTAAAGCTTGTCCCAAGGGGTTCATGTAGGTTGAATGAGGTGAGAAGGGGTGGCTTGACTATGCCAGGCATACAAATTGAGGAATCTGGACTGTGTCTGGTTCAAATGCAGATTATCTGGTCAAGGATGAGGACCAGATACAACAATGATGAAGGGAAATGAAAACAACAAAGTGGCAAGAGACTTGAGATGGAGGAGATCAAGGTGGGCAAGCACAAGATGAGATTCAGAGATCCCTACATAGGATTTTATAGTCTGGGCATTCCCAGGACTCTACACTGCAGATCCCAATGCCACAATGTAACTAAAAGAAATAACCTAACAACAAGATGAATCTCAACCTCTAAGTCTTTCTCCAAGTTCTCCAATGCCAAACAAATTCATAAAAGGTTAAACAAAATGGACAAATACAAACCGTGGGATAAAAATGCTGTCCAGTGCATCCAACCATGGACAGATAACATGGATAACCAGATGAGAACATGGATACATACAGATAAAGATGGACCTTGACTGGATAGACATGGAATACAATGGACTGCTTGTACAACACTTGAAGACAACCATTAATGACTGGAAAGAGAGCTGGACAACTGGTTGTGACTGTAGGGAACTGTAGGTTCCCACAATGATCAGATAAGAAACCATATCTACCAACTAAAAGAAAGGGAGCTTCATGATATTGAAATACAACTAAAAGTCCATATGGAGCAAGAAGGATTGCTAGTGGACAATGAAAATTGATTGTACATTCCAGAAGACAAAGACCTTTGCATGGAGATTGTTCACCTACATCATGATACCCTGATAGCCAGACATCCTGGAGCAGAGAAAACATTAGAGTTAATTTGAAGAAGCTACTTCTGGCCAGGATTGCCAGAACTAGTAAAGGAATATGTTGCACAGTATGACCTTTGTGCATGGCACAAAGGACAGAACATTGCACCTGCAGGAAAGTTAATGCCATTACTGACCCTGAAGCAACCATGGATGGATGTCTTAGTGGACTTCATCACAGATTTACTGGAAAGTCAAGGATTTGATGCTATTCTGGTGGTAGTCAATTAATTCTCAAAAGAAGTCAAATTCATTCCATGTAATAAAGCAGTTACAGTGCTACAAACTGCAAAGCTCTACCATGACTATGTATGGAAAATGCACAGTCTATCCTGAACAATAGTATTGGATTGTGGACCACAGTTTGCATCACAAGTGATGAAGGACTTATGCTGGAGATTAGGGATACACCTGAAACTATCAACTGCATTTCACCCACAGATGGACAGGCAAACAGAATGGATCAACCAGGCACTTCAACAACATCTCCACCTCTATTGTTTTCAGGAGCAGCATGAATGGGTAGATTGGCTTGCCATTGCCCAATTCTCCTATAATAGTAAACAACATTCAGCTACACATTCATCTCCTTTCCAGATCACTCACACTTATCAGCCATGAATGGGCTTTGAATCACATGAAACCTCAGTGCCAGCCACAGAGGAATTCATGAGAGAGATGCAGCAGATCCAGGATAAGACAAAGAAAAACTTAGAAACTGCCAAGCAGCACATGAAGGCCCAAGCAGATAAGAAGAGATCAGAGACCCCTTCATATAAGAAAAGAGATAAGGTTTGGCTATCAATGGAAAACCTAAAACTTATGAGAGCATCAAAGAAGTTGATGGAACGATGGCTTGGCCTGTATACCATCACCTGACTCACTGGAACCAACACAGTGGAACTGTGATTGCCAAAGACAATGTGCATCCACCCTGTAGTCAACATCTCCAGAGTAAAACCCTACAAGGAATGCCTTGAAGAACAAGTGACCTTCCACCCTGGTCTGGTTGCCATAACAGAAGAATGAGAAAATGAATGGGAGGTGGACTACATAGTGGATAGTTGATGGTCATGAAATCATCTCCAGTACCTGATGCACTGGCAGGGCTACCTGGACAAGGAATGAACATGGAAAACAGAGAATAATTTGAGGAATGCACTACAAGCCATCACAGACTTCCATGCTCACAAGCCAAGCATGCCACAAAAACTCCACATCACCATACCTGACTTCTTCAATCTCTTTAAATATTGCAGATTGCCAATTGTCGAGAAGCCAGAACATCTACTACCTTTTGATTGCCCGGACAATCCTTAGGTCACCAAGAACTCCAGAGGTGCACCTGGATTACCAACACTCTTATTGTTGATAGAGCCCTGCTCTCACAATGGACAGACTCCATTCCATGCTTCACCACATCACTGCTGCTCTTGCTACAATCTGCTGTGTATGCCTTTGCTTCCCCTTTGAACTCCTACCACCACCAGAATGCCCCATTGTCGAACCTTATGGAGATTGGGCAGACACAGGCAGATCCACATGGAAATTGGGCAGACACAGGCAGACCCACATGGGAATTGGAATGGGATCCTGAGCATCTGCTCAGATGCCATGCAGAACATTGGATATTTATTTGGGATAATGGTTCCACTATCCACAGTATCCCTAATACAGCCACTGCATGGGGTGACCTGGATCATGACTCTGATGGAGCCATCATACCAGAGCTCAAGCCCAACCTGGAGGATAAGGGATGGAATGAGAACAATTGGAGAGGATCTTGGGAGGTCATCAGTGAGCCTTGGCATATATGGCTACCAGGCAAGATGCTGGTCCCAGAACAGGATGAAGCCATTCCACTTCTGGATCCACTGCCAGAGCTGCAGCCAAATGCCTATGTCTGGCCCTGACTGTTTGAATGGCCAGATATTAGCCCCTCTTCAATGTACTGTTTCCAGATATCAGTCTGGCCATCACATATGAATATGACAGGCAAACAGTGTGGGTACTTCACATATTACCTCACTCACCTGGTTTGGCCAGAGGAGCTGCCTGAAGAGGCTTGGGAGGAGGATCTCCTGCAATAGCTGTCAGGATGCCAGCTCATAGGGAGGAGGTAGTGTTATATTTCCTATTTTTCCTCTATTTTATGGCCACTTATGTAGTCTCCTTTCCCATTTATCTCACCTTTGCCCCTTAGCTAAGAATTAGCAGACACAGACACAGACTTAGTCTAGAGTAGTCCAGACCCAAGGCCTCATGGCTAAAGGCTATGTAGACCCTTGACATCATATTATTGGACCATATGGAGGCAGTACAGGGCAGTGCATGTGCCCTGACACATGCCCATCCCAAAATAGCCCCTATAACTTGGACTAGCTCAATATGACTTGCCTGCTTGTCCTATTCTGTGTTCCTCTGCCTGAATGCTCTGCCCCATGTACAAATAGCATATGTAGCTCCTTATAACCTTGCTAGCACAGACCAGGCACAGCCCTGTATTGTAGAGTATAAATACTACACTTGAGGTGGCAAGATACCCCAGTCTTGTTCACCTCAATCTTTCCCTTCTCACTTTCATCCTCAGATATGCCCTCTCTACAAGTGTACTAGCTCTTAAGTGAGTTGGTCATTTCAATTGTTATCTTGGTGTGATTTCCTATCCCATTTGCAGCAGCAGTAGTGTGTGCCTTCTCTATATTATCTTTATTCACAATATTTCCACACATCACAAGTGACAATTGAAATCCATGCTTTGCAGTGGCTGTATCCATCTGCATGACTTAATTTAACAGCATTAGTAGGATCATAAACTCACTTACAATATAAGAGAGCCTCCAAAAAACATTATTGAAATCACTAATGTGGTCCACCATGGTATGCTCATGTGTCTTTATTAACTCTGTGTTTTCAAATGATTCCAAAATATCTTCCCACTTGTCATTTTCATCACTGATGAAATGCTTGTAGCAGCAGCTGATGAGTGTAGGCACAGCTTTGATCCATTGGTCCATGCTGAGGACATTGGGCAAAGTACACACACCTTGGCTGGTGTCTGGAAAGGAAAGTCTGGCACATTCTGCATCCTCATTTGCCTTGAAGTAAGCCTGATATAAATTCCAATGGTTTGGAACATTGATCACATGACCAGAGGACTTATGCCATGCCTCTACAACTTGTTGCATGGTCATGTTTGTTTGTGATGAAATCTGCTTGAGTATAACCTCCAGCTCACAATAGCCCTCATTCAAAATTCTATTTGTTTTGCTGGATCTGTGCCCACCTGTAGGAGTGGTTGGAGGAGACCCACAAAGACTCTTGTTGGCAATATCCTCCATGACAAGAGGTTGATCCTTTGATGCAAGAGATTTATCAGACATTGGAAGTTCAACAGGTGAATTGTTGTGGATAGTGCTAGGGTCTTGTGGTTTTTGAGATACTGCTTGTGCAGGATTTGGAGTTGGAGGTATAATGTGCACAATTGGCCATATAGTGATTGTACTATCCATCTTGTGTGTAATTACTGATGGTGGGTTGGATTCAGCTATGGATGGTACACAAGGAACAACAGGCAAAATTGGGCAAACACCTGCCAGTAATGGTGTGCAGGATTCACAAGAGCAAGCTACAGAAGCAGCATTACACAAGGGTTCACTAGACCCTACATGCAACAATGCTTGAGAATGCACCAAGAGTGGAAAAGAACCAGCAGTAGATATATCAATGGATGTTGCAGAGGAAGGAATGTTGGGAATGCTTGGGAAGAAGCTTTGGAAACCCATAGGAGATTCCCTGAGAGGAAATGCTGGAAAGGAAGTCTGAGAGCACACCTGGGAGGGGGCATGAGGAATAGCAGGTGGAAGAGTACAAGAGCCTGAAGGAAAGGAAGCATGTGTGACTGTATAAGAGGGAGCCTGAGAACCTGCAGGGGAGGGACCATTAAAATTGGGGAAAGTAGAATGGGAGAGTGGGGCTGGCATGGGAGGTTCCATATGTTCTGAGCACTGCTGATGCAAAATGGCTTTGCAGGCAGTGGGAGCTGTTGAAGGAGATGGTATATTGGGAATAGTGGCATTCACAAATGAAGGTGAGAGCATGCACACATGCCATTTGTTGGCATGCTGGACAATACCACCAGCACATTCAGTTGCTTTTACTCTAGGATGAAGTCTGCAAGGTGTGTAGTGATTTGGGCTAGCACTTTGGTGACATCCTCCCCCTGTTTGTGCTGGGTGGAGATGTTCTTCATTCATCTATACAGCAATGTTAGTACAATGAATGTCCAACCCTTCCTGTAACCTACTGTAGAATGACCAACAAACATTGTGCAGACAGTGAGGCTCAAATGGAGGGGTTGAATGAGGAGGTGTCCAGGATGGTCAGCTACACTTGAGGATAAATATGCCTAATAATGTGACAGTGCAGTGGGAAGCAAAGTGAAAGCTTATGTATTTAGGTTCAAAATGATTCAACAGTCATTTACATTGTTCAGTCAAAATGTAGATTCCTGTGAGATCTAGATATTGGACCAGACATTCTCTCTTTCATGACAGTCATCTGAGCAGCAAATATTATGTAGATGACAGTGGTTTTGTAAAATTGCTTTGTATCAGCAATGCAGAAAAATAGTATTCCAATAATTTCACTGAGACACTCTCACCAGATTTGATAGTATGTTTGGGCTGAAAGGCTTGGATGGATAACAAAAGTTAGCATTTCAGGGGAGGGACAAGGCCATGCTGGCAATGCATGTGTATCAAATTTATACCAGAGACATGCATCTAATAGTGTTCATCTAAGATATAGCATGTTGATCAGGCCATGCTTGTATAGCAAGAAACTCCTCTGAAGTCACATGACTAGGTGAATGTATACATCCATCCTTTAATAATGGCATAAAATATATATGTGATAACATTATAAACCAGTGCAGGTATGGCAGTTAATTTCTTCAGCTGTGCATGTTTCTTGGATGTATGCATAATATTAGATGAGCCCTAGTAGTCTTTCAGTGAATTCCTTTCTACTATCAATTAGCTGTATTCTCTGTTATAATGCAAGAAATCATCCATGTGGAAAATCAATTTCCACAGATCACAGTCCAATAATTGCTTATGCAAGAGATTGCCCATGCAGGAACAATATTTCAGTGGATCACAGTTCATTGATCATCCATACAGGTCTGACAATATACAGGAGAATGTTAAAGTTACATGCTATGGCTCTCAAATACATCCAGATGTGACATATCAACTTTGATGAGATTTGGACATTTAAAATGCAACAGCACATATGCAGCAGTTATGGATATCACAAAAGCACCCCTTGTCATATACCATGTCAACCCCTGTTCCAACCATCTCCAACCAGCCCCATCAAACTCTGGTCTCCTCCATTAGATCCTTCACCAGGAGTTCCATTCTGGTCCCTTGACCCATCTGGACTTGCTACAGAGATTCCTCTGCCCCTCCAGACTTTTGTTTATAGTATTTCCCTTTTTGTTCTAGTTCCGTTCTCATCATCTTTCCATTCTATGTTACATAGCCTTTTGGACATTCAGTATATTCTGTCTTCCGACCCTCTTGCTTATTCAGGCTATGTTGTTGGTTTGTACATTCTCCGTTCCATCTTACAAACCCTATGTACATTGCCCTTCCTCCTTAGTCATTTCCAGTCTGGACTTACTCCAGACGCCATAGGACTTTGTATATAAACCTTCATATTTCCTCCTGTATTCTTTAGTTCAAATATTATACATTATTGTATGTCATTGTATGTCATTTCCCCTCGAACATCCCTCATCTCCATCATCTCCAAAATATAAGGATTGAATACTGGCAATGGCACAACACATAAGTCCTGTGCCAATGTCCTCATCCCCTCTGCTCTGTTCTGGTTCGACCCTCTGGACCTATGATCTCTGGCTCAAGCAATTCCAGACTTCATTTGCAAGTCCCAGAAATAGCCCCTATCCTCCGGACCTCCGTCAGACTTAAGTCCAGAAAAAGGAGAAGGCAGCCTCTGACACCCCTGAGGTCTGGGCACACTGGTCCAACACCCTTTCATTATTGTCATATACACATGTACACACTTGTATTTCAGCTCTGATTTCCCCTCCCTTTGCCAGCATCAAGCTGGTCTATTCTGAGTACTGTCTGTCTGTCCTTTTAATATCCTACTTAGTGGTCCATCCCCAGTGCAATGTCATGTAACTACCATGGTCCCTGGTGAACATGGAATGCTGTTAATATGCTGCATCTATATCATTTACAGAGAGACAACCAGTGAGTGTAAATAGCATCTAAAAGACTCCATGTGATTCTCTTAGAGACATGTCATATCAAAGCCTCACAGAACAGCTGGTACTATAGCAAGAACCCAGACACCACAGTCATAACTATTTGCTTGTAGTTGCTGGAGCTGATATGATGTCATTCACTGAGATAGGAACAGATACTATTTCACTTACTTCAACTGATCATGCAATCTGTTCAAATCTCATTTCTGGATTAAATTTGACATCATGCTGGATTGATATGGCTCAAAGGCAAGAGATCAGAGTCATAACCTCCTTAGCACATATTAGTGGAATGGGAAATCTAATCTATAAGATGTCACCTGGACATTAGTGTTACATTAGTGTTACATTTCCTATTTTTCCTCTATTTTATGGCCACTTACTTAGTTTCTTTTCCTATTTACCCTTGTTTGCCCCTTAGCTAAGGGATAGCAGACACAGACACTCAGACTCAGTCTAGAGCAGTCTGGACTCAGGACCTCATGGCTAAAGGCTATGCAGACCCTTGACATTATAGTATTGGATTATATGGAGGCACTATAAGGCAGTGCATGAGCCCCAACACATGCCCTTCCCAAAATAGCCCCTATGACTTAGACTGACTCAATACAACTTACCCACTTGTCCTATTTTGTGCTTCTCTGCCTGAATGCTTTGCCTCATGTACCAATAGCACATGTAGCTTCTCATAGCCTTGCTAGCATGGACCAGACACAGCCTTGTATTGTAGAGTATAAATACTAGGCTTGAGGCAACAAGACACCCTAGTCTTATTCTCCTTGATCTTTCCCTTCTCACTTCCCCCTTGCATATGCCCCTCTACAAGTGTACTAGCTTTTAAGTGAGTTGATCATTTCATTAGAACAAGACTGCCAATAACTGCCAGATTAGCTACCTGCTGGAAGATATCAAGTCAACTAAAGGAACTTGAGTTCACCAGTAGGAACTTTCACATTGATCATGTAGAGTGCTGAACACTTTCCCAGTGTTGTACTACCACATTGAAGACCTCCTTGAATACAGCCTTGCAGGAACAAGAGGATTCCTAGACTCCATCACAAGAGCCAGCCTATCAACCATAACCCTCAAGAATCTGGTCTCTGATTGGCCAGTGGAGCTTAAAGAAACAGACGAAGAAGACATACAGGTAAAGTAACGGCATTTTGCCTTATCCATAGGGGAATTGCACCAGAGCTCATGAAGCCCATATATTAGCTTCTATACCTGCCCTTAGAACACCTGGAGGAAGTAGTGGAAGAATTCAAAGAGTTATTGGATTATTGTATAAGTTTAGATGAAGGGCTTAGGACCATTTGAGAAAGAAGTACTCTCGGACCAGATGATTTGCTGTTCATATTAGTAGAAACCAAAGCAAGCCTACAAGGGGACATAGTAGACCCTTATAAGCATGAAGTTGGCACACTGCCATACTGCCCCTCAACTCCAGACCACCCAGCACTGCTTCTTGCAGAACCAGTAGACTGGACCCAGGTTACTAACAGAGAACATTGTGGATCAACAACTGAGGCAAGCAGACTTAGACATGTGACTAGAGAGAGATTACAGAGGGAGATCAATGATCTTATACAGGAGGTAATATACCTTGCTCAGGAAAGAGACCAAAACACAGCACATGTAGCAAAACTTAGAGATAGAGTCCAGGCCACCTGTGCAGACATACAGGAGCGAATATACATTTGACAGAGAACTCCTACTCCTGCTCCTGCTCATCCTCCTCCTTACTCCTGTTGGTTCCATCCTCACACACCTATTGCTGTGGATGTCATTACTCCTCTCAGACCCTACTTAACACTTTGGCACCCTTGTTATTTCCTTCCATATTAGGCTACTCTATACATCTATAATAAACATTGAAACACCAGAGCCAAGGAAAGAAGCTAAAACTCAAATGGAATTAGGGGAACCCCATATCATTGAAGAAGCACCCCCACATCTTATTGAAGCTGAATGGGAATGCCAAGAACAGATTGAAAGGAAAGAGAATGGTGAAAGTTCAGACTCTGAAACTCTAGTATTTGCAGACACATTACACAGAGCTTGGCAGGATCAGTGCACTATTGGACAAAGTGCTGCAGAAAGGAGGACCACATTTAGGAACAGGTACCTTCTAGCCAGAGAATGAATGTTGCTAGCAAGACAGGTCAGACAAAGAACAAATGAAGCTGTGGATAGGGTATTAATGAATCTTAGACAGCTTGATGACCAAATCTCAGAGCAAACCCTGTATAGACCCCCTACTCTCACACCACTATTAATCTGACCATGCTTCAGATTAGAAAGTGATGAGTCATCCTTTTGATTGACAGGCATTCATTGCCAATCTATAGGCCATCCAGATCAATGCCATGCTAGCCAATGATCTATTAAATCTATTTGATTATCTTATGGAAAGACATAATGATGCACAAGCTGCACTAAATCAGAGCACAAACACTATGAGGAGACAAGCAGCAACAATCACTGCTTTAGAGAATCAGATTAATCAAGCAACCACTTAAATCACCACTCTACAGGCATTATCATTAGCAAATCCCACCATAGCCTCTAAGCTTAGTAAAGCTTTTGTAGATCCTGGATCATATAACAGATCAAGATCCAAGTTTGAAGAATGGTGGATGAAGATCCAAGCATGGTTATATGAAAATGCTGCAGTGTTTCCACCAGCAAGCCAAAAGGCTGTAATTGCTGTCCTATCTCAGTTAGAAGGACAAAAAGCCAGAGGCTTTGCCTAGACAAAGTTAGATATGATCTCACAGGGGACCACTTATCCATGAGCTATCCTAGTGTCAGAGATCACAGCACTATTCCAATCTGTTAATCAGCAGGAATGGGCTAGAGCAAAACTCCAGACCTTGCACCAAGGGAAGATGCTGATTGATGACTGGATCATCAAGTTTATGGAGTATGAGCCTCAAACTGGAATGGATACATCTCACCTAATCTCCATTATTGAGAAGAATGTGGATCAGAAGATCATCAACCAAATCCTCATAGAAGGACCTAGACCTGGCACAATTCTGGACTATCTAGAGAAATGCCAAACAATAGGCACAAGATGACAACTCCTATCCTTTATCCATAATGGGACAACAGTCCATCAGGACTCTTTTGCCATGGACATAGATCATCTAGAAATGGAAAAGGCCAATATGGAGATACCAGATGAAGAAGAAAGAGAATTAGCCATGATCAGAAAAGGGAAGGCATGTGTCTCAAAGAAGTTTAAGAAGACCAGGGCACATACCTCCACTTGCTTTAATTGCAGAAAACCTGGACACTTTGCTAAAGAATGCCATCAACCTTCAAGCAAATGCTTAGATTGTTCATGGACACAAGGATAGCACAAACCCAATTGCATACAGATGAAAGGAAGAACTGCTAGAGCCATAACTACCAATGTGGCCACATCATGGGAAAGCGATGAAGATATCCCACAAGTCCACAAAGGTATAATGATGGAACAGGTTAAAGCTCTATTTCAATCTATACTCTCAAGCTTAGAAAAAGCTTGAGCAGTCTTGAAGGACTGAGCAAACAAGCTGTAGAATAAAGCTCAAATATTTGCACTATGACTTTATTATCTAAAGGCTACAAATCCATGCTGACAGTCATTCAAGAAAAGCCAAGGGCAATCCAACCAACAGATATAGACATGAGACATCTCACTGTAATAGCCAAAGAAATGACTCAAGGATTGCCAAAATGAGAAATTAACCTATCAATTGAGATACAAACCAAAAATAGAAAATGTAACAGTAACATAACAATTAGCATACCATGGTTGTCTCTTGGCCATGCTATCAAAAAGGAAAAGTTCCTTGCTTGAAATATTCACTGTGCAAAGCACCCAATGACTGATGATACCTGGCTGGTGGATAGAGATAATCCATATATTCTTGGTCCAGAAGGATGTATGCTTCATTGTGTACCAGAGAATATCATCAGAAGTGTTATACTGAATGCAATATATGTCATATGTGGAAAAGATCCCAAAGCAATCAGGATTTATCAGCTGAATGTGTTGCAAGAGGAGTGGAATACAATCATTGATACAAACATCATTTAGACATGCAGTAGGACTCAAAAGGATCTGAAGGTCTTCTACATTGAAGTTGAGTCAAAGACAGTTGTTCTGAGTGTTGCAGGTTGTCTCACCTGGTGAAATACTATTTGGTGTGAAGTGTTTTCCCATCACAGTATGTGTATGGTCAATAGAGAGGTTCTATGAATGATGAAAACTGTCCATTAGAAAGGTAGGCCAACATAACTGACCTGTGGGACTTCCCATATTATCTAAAACAATGGTACAGGGTCATCATTCTGCTGGTCTGCATATGGTTCTGTGGTTTCTTCAACCAGGTAATCCACTAGGACAACATTGATGTTGTCCCCTGAATCCATGTCCAGTGAGATAGGAAATATCTCTTGGTCATGAGGTATATGATTGACATCTTTGATGCTGCTTATGCTTGGCTTATCCCATGTTAGATGCATATTGTTCATCTTGTTGGCAAGAGTGTTTGCCAGAAAAATGGCATCTTTGGTGTGGGTTTTGAACTGTGACTGTGACACAAGAGAATTATGCCATTGTGCCTGCAAAGAGAGCAGCTGCATGCAACACTGCTCAAGTAGTAGTGAAAACATGAAATCTTTGGTTGTGTTATGTTTTCCTATTTTTGGGTCTGTATTTTGATTGATAGGTTAATTTCTCATTTTGGTGATGCTTGAGTCATTTCCTCAGCTATAATGGCAAGGTGCCTCATGTCTATATCCATTGGTTGGATTGCTCTCAGCTTTTGCTAAATGACTGTTGGCATAGATTTGTATCCTTCCAACAATAAGGTTATAGTATGGATATCTAAGCTTTGATCTGCAGCCTGCTTGCTCAGTCCTTCAAGACTACTCAAGCTTTTCCCAAGCTTGAGAGCATAGATTGAAATAAGGCCTTAACTTGCTCCATTGTCATACCTGTACAGGCTCATGGGATGTCTTCATTGTCTTTCCATGATGTGGTTGCATCCATGGTTATGGCCCTGGTGGCTTTTCCTTTTGTTCATACACAATTGGGTTTGTGCTATCCCTGTGACCATGAACAATCTGAGCATTTGCTTGAGGGTTGTCAGCATTCTTTGGCAAAGTGTCCAGGTTTTCTGCAGTTAAAGTAGATGGAAACACATGCTCTGGTCTTTTTAAACTCCTTTGACATGCATGCTTTCCCTTTCCTGATCATGGCTAATTCTCTCCCTTCTCCATCTGGCATTTTCATATTGGTCTCTTCTACTTCTAGACAATCTATGTCCATGGTGAAAGGATCTCTCCAGGCCATTGTCCCATTATAGATGAAGGATAGAAGTTGCCTTCTCATGCCTATCATTTGGCATTTTTCTAGATAGTCCAGTACTATAGCCAGTCTAGGTCCTTCCATAAGGATTCAGTTAATGATTTTCTGATTGACATTCTTCTCAATAATGGAGATCAAATAAGATGTATCCATTCCAGTTTGGAGCTCATACTCCATAAACTTAAAGATCCAGTCATCGATTGGCATCTTGCCTTGTCATAAAGATTGGAGTTTTGCTCTAGTCCATTTCTGCTGGTTTATGGATCGGAATAGTGCTTCAATCTCTGTTACTAGGGTAGCTCATGGATAAGTGGTTCTCTGTGAGATCATATCTAACTTTGTCCAGGTAAATCCTCCGGCCTTCTGTCCTTCTAACCAAGATAGGATGGCTATTACAGCCTTCTGGCTTGCTGGTGGAAACACTGCAGCATTTTCATGTAACCATGCTTGGATCTTCATCCATCATTCTTCAAACTTGGACCTTGATCTGTTATATGATCTAGGATCTACAAAAGCTTTGCTAAGCTTAGGGGCTGTGGTAGGGTTTGCTGATGATAACACCTGCAGGGCAGTGATATGAGTAGTGGCTTGATTGATTTGGTTTTCTAAAGTGGCAATAGTCACTGCTTGTCTCCTTGTGGTGGTTGTGCTCTGATTGAGTGCAGCCTGAGCATCATCATGTCTTTCCATTAAGTGATTGAATAGGTTCAATAGATCATTAGCTAACATAGCATTGATTTGAATAGCCTGTAGATTGGCAATGAATGCCTGTTGATCAAAGGGATGACTCATTGCTTTTATCCTAAAGCAGGGTCAGATAAAGAGTGGCATGAAGGTAGGGGGTCTATATGAGGTCTCTTCTGAGATCTGATCATCAAGCTGCCTTAGATTCATTAATACCCTATCCACTGCTTTGTCTGTTCTTTGTCTAGCCTGTCTTGCTAGTAGCATTCATTCTTGAGCTAAAAGGTACCTATGCCTAAATGCAGTTCTTTGCTTTGCAGCACTTCATCCAATAGTGTGCTGATCCTGCCAAGTCCTTTGTAGTGCTTCTACAAATATGTACTAGAGTTTCAGAGTCTGAACTTTCTTCATTCTCTCTCCTTATAACTTGTTCTTGGAGTTTCCATTTGGCTTCAATAAGATGTGGGGGTACTTCTTCAATGATATGGGGTTCCCTTAATTCTGTCTGAGTTTTGGCTTCTTCTGTAGGCTCTGGTGTTTCAGTGTTTATTACAGATGTGTAGAGTAGTCTAATATGGAAAGAAACAATGAGGGTGCCAAAGTGTTGAGTGGGGTCTGAGAGAAGTAATGATGTCCACAGCCATAGGTGCATGAGGATGGAACTAATGGGGGTAAGGAGGAGGATTAGGAGGAGCAGGAGTAGGAGTTCTCTGTCAAATGTATAGGTGTTCCTGTATGTCTGCACAGGTGGCCTGGACTCTGTTCCTAAGCTTCGCAGCTTGTGCTGCATTTCCATCTCTCTCCTAAACAAGGTGTATCCCCTCCTGTATAAGATCATTGATCTCCCTCTGTAATCTCTTTCTAGTTGCACATCTAAGTCCACTTGCCTCAGTTGTCAATCCATGATGTTCTCTATTGGTAACCCAGGTCTAGTCTATGAGTTCTGCAAGAAGCAGTGCTGGTCAGTCTGGGATTGAGGAGCAGTACAGTGGCATGCCAACCTCATGCTCATAGAGATCTACTATATCCACTTGTAGGCTCACTTCAGTCTCTACTAAGGTGGACAGCAAATTGTCCAGTTCAAGAGTACTCCTTTCTCAAACAGTCCTAAGCCCTTCATCTAAACTCATGCAATAATCTAATAACTCTTTGGATTCTTCTGCTACTTCCTCCTGGTATTCCAAGGGCAGGTATAGAAGCTATATATGGGCTTTATGAGCTCTGATGTGATTCCCCTGTGGATAAGGTAGAATGCCATTACTTTACCTGTAGGTCCTCTTTATCTTCTTCTTTAATCTCCACTGGCCAATCAGGGACCAGATCCTCAAGGGTTATAGTAGATGGTCCAGCTCTTGCAACAGGGTCTGGAAATCCTCTTGTTCCAATGAGGCTGTATTCGAGAATGTCTTCAATGTGGTAGTACAATACTGGAAAGGTGTTCAGTACTCTAGATGATCATTACAGGAATTCCTACTGGTGAACTCAAGTTCCTTTGTCAACTTGGTTATCTCTGGCAGTTATTGGCAGTCTTATTCTAATGAAATGACCAACTCACTTAAGAGCTAATATGCTTAGTAGAGGGGCATATGCAGAGTGAGAAGGGAAAGATTGAGGAGAACAAGACTGGGATGTCTTGTCACCTCAAGCCTAGTATTTATACTCTATGATACAAGGCTGTGTCTGGTCCATGCTAGCAAGGCTATGAGGAGATACATATGCTATTGGTACATGAGGCAAAGCATTCAAGCAGAGGAGCATAGAATAGGATGAGCAGGTGAGTCATATAGAGTCAGTCCAAGTCATAGGGGCTATTTCAGGAAGGGCATGTGCTAGGGCACATGTGCTGCTCTGTACTGCCTCCATATGATCTGATACCATGACATCAAGAGTCTGTATAGCCTTTAGCCATGTGGCCTTGAGTCCAGACTGCTCTAGACTGAGTCCAAGTATCCATGTCTGCTAACCCTTAGCTAAGGGATGAATGAAAGTAAATAGGAAAAGAAACTAATTAAGTGGCCATAAAAATAGGGAAAAATAGGGAAATGTAACACTGGAAAATATAACAGGTTGTCAGTAAGGTGAACCAATTTCTGTGGAGTGCTTCTTACTGCTTGGTATCTATAATGCTAGTTCTGTGGCTGCTAATTCATTACCATACCAACAGCATATATTTTCTGCTTCATTGCAGAGGCATTGCTCTTTCTCTTTGCATCTGTCTGATTTAAGTAACCCATGAATCCCAAGATGGACACTCTTGTCCTCCAGCCAGAGTAGGACTGTGTCTGTGGATGGAGTGATCCATACATCTTCCATGAGGGTTTGGTTGTCATGCAACTCGGCAAGTTTGATTGAAAGGGAATGTAGAAGGGGTATCATCCATTTCAGGTCATACAACAACTGGAGCTGCATACAATATGTGTTGAACTTTCAGATTGCACTCATTAATGTGGGTTGGCATTTGGATATTGCTTTCCACATTTGCTGATGTAGCTTTGTGTCTAGAGTCATAAACTTAGTATAGCTTGAAAGTAACAATATAATTTGATACCAAGTGGTTTCTGTCCACCTTCTACAGTGCAGTCAAGTCAATCCCATTCAAAGAAAGACCCAATGGTATGCTTGTGGATATTGATCTTCAAATTACATGCAAGGAGCAGAATTCACACAAACTCAAAGTTGACTTGACTGAGCTCTGGGAATGTGTCTTGGATGTTGAGCAAAGAGTAAAGACCATCTACCTTGGACATTAATTGTTCTTGTATGTCCTCTAGTTCAGAAAGCACATCTAGTGCTTGGCTACAAAGTTTGTCTTTCTTGATTATGCTGCATGCAGTCTGCAAAGCCTTATTTGCAGTGTCAAGGTCACTTTGTAGTGCAATAACAATATTGAGCTGTTTTTTGAGGCACTTGGGAGTGTCTATGGGTGGAATAGTCATAGAAAAAGAGGGCAGAATGGAAATATTACATAGGGGCCTTAACTGTGAGTTGAGAGGCTTGCTGTGATGCCCATTGTAATTGAAGTTCTGTGACATTATAACCACTTTCTTCAACTTGTCTGTAAGCTGCTTCACTTTGTTCCTGGACTCCATGCTGTAGGTGGTGTGTAATCCAATCTCCCAGATCTAATTTCATCTCTTTTCCAATGGCAGTTGCCTGGTGGTCAATCATCCAGATGCAGTGCTTACACTATGACATAACAGCTGAGTAAAATAGCATGATAATGATTGTGACATTCCTAACCAATGAAGACCATTGAATTCTGATCAGTTTTAGTAAGCAGGACCAAAAGTGTTCAGTGCCTTCACCATCTGACAGCCTAAGACCAACAGCAATCCTGGGGTTGAATACCAGCTGACAAGCCCATTCATGGCCATAGGCATGCATTGCTGTGGTGGCAAAGTGCAGGCATTCCACAATCTCTGAGGAAAAGATATCATATTGATGGATCCCATCAATGTTCACACACCAATGAAGCTTCTGAACACTCACCTTGGATGACATACATGTCAAAACACAACCAACATTATATAGAATGATAATGGTGGCTTGTGTGGGAAGAAGTGACATCAGGTGCTGGATGAGTGCAAGCAGGAATTTCTGCTGCTCACCCACAGTGTCAATATTTGCAAAAAACAAAGGTATATCATGATGACAGATCAGGGCCATAAGACCAGTGTCATCAAAAGCATCAACAGCAGCCATTTCCTTGTGTCTGTCTGCAGCTTCATATGAGGTTTCACACTCATCTATTGCTTTGTCTAGAACAATCTGCTGATATGATTTGGCAGGCCACTTTCATGCCTTTGTAATCAGATCTCCCATGGCATCAACCTGCTCCTTGGAAAGGAAATAGGAAGGATCATAGAAGGAATGGCTATCTCCTGTGGTATGTTGATGGCAGTGGTGGAAATTCCTATCTGTTGTGACATGGATATCTCCTCCTTCATTTAGAGGTGTTCTGAAAGTGGTTCCTCCAAAGCATGCTGGACAGTGCTGTACAAGGATGGAGGCAGGAAGATTATTTCCAGGAGGTGGCTTGAGAATAGCATTTCCAGGGCAAGTGCATGAGCTGATTTGCAATGTCTATGAAGACCATGAAGATGCTGTCACATGGTCACAGCAATATTGAACTGCATTCTCTATCTGTTACTCAACCTCTACAAGCAGCACATCATACCATTGTACAGCATTTTCAAGGCTCCATCAAAAGGGGTCAAGAACTGGTCATCCCTGGATAGAGATACATGAGTGAGAAGTAAAGCCTTGATGGTAACTTATGGATTTGTTGGTGACCTGGAAACCATGGCAGGTATAGTGAGTATGGAGCACAGAAGTGAGGGTGTTTATTGCATCACATGAATGCTCAAATAAGAAGCAATAAAATGAGAGGAGCTCCACAGAGATTGCCATATGTGGCTGGCTAGGTGATGTCAGGAAGAGGTCAAAGGAAAGTAGGGTTTGCAGAGGAAGTGAACAATTGCAGCTGACAACTTCAAGCATAATGAAGTCTACAATGCATGAGACATTTGCACATTAAAAAACACAGATCACATATGGTCAAACAGTAGACAGAGTATTTGTGTTGTCTTCTGCTCATGGGAAAGCTGTTTGCAGTACAACATCATGGTGGGGAGCACCTCAAGTGCTTTCCCAAGTGTTCTTGTTGAGTATTCTAGGTATGGTGCAACTAACATTGGTGTTATGATTTACTCTTTTCCCTTAGTATACTGCATTCTCTTTTTGCCCTTGTATTACTAAATGCCTTGTAGTCCTTAGACCTAACTTTCTTTTCTTGCTGACTCACCATTGATTACTCATTCCTACCACTTGCTTCATTAGCAACTTGTTCCTTCACCTTCTATGATGTTCCATTTCCCACACTGGCCCTATAGTTGCTGTGGTGTCAATGCCTGCCCATGAGTAGCCCTAAAGGGTATATAAACCCTTGATACTGCCTCCTTGTACTTTAGCTTAGATCTCCTCAAATCATATCTCCCTTCCTTTGAATTCTCCCTCTAAGTCTCCTGGCAATAGACTAGCCTTGTTCTCCTTGATGAGTCCCTGCCACTCTTGAATGCAGAGTTATTTCATGGTCTTTGAGCTACCTTTGAGTGCTCACTCTCTGAAACTTAGACTCTTTCAAGGCTATGCTCAATCCTGCCTGGACCAAGCATAACAAAAGATCTAAGCTCCCTTGTTACAGCTACCACCACTATAGTAACCACCCACCATTTCCCATTGACCCAACATCCCTCAATCTCTGTGAGGCCTTAGACTTCCAGAAAACCCTGAACCCTTGGAAAACTCCAACAACTCTGCCCACAAGGCTGAACCCACTACAATCCCAGACCCAGACACCATCCTCCCTTCCCAACAGGAGATAGATGATTCCCTTGACCTCTTCCAGCAATTGTCCTCTTCCCTCTCTATTCTCTGCATCCCCACTCTCCTCTCTCAAATCCTATGTCATCCCAGATAAAACCCACAGAGCTCCATCTTGATGCTTCTGAACCCTTTGATGGATCACCAGAAACTGCCAACCAGTGGCTGAACATGGTCTGCTTCTACCTTGTAGTCAATATAGCCATTTATGACAGCAATGCCAAGAGAATTGCTTATGTCCTTTTTCACATGACAAAGGGGTCTGCCCAAGTCTGGGCTAACACCTTTCAACAGAAGGCTATCACAGGCACTGTCATTAGTTTCAGCATGTTTGAAGATTTCTGTATGGACTTCCAGAAAGCATTTGTACACCAAGATACTGTTGCCAATGCCATCTCATGGCTTGCCACCAAGAGAATGATCCTGCATCCAAAGAAGAAAGGAGAATACCTTTTCTCCCTTGCAGCCTACATGGCAGACTTTCAAAGCAATGTGTCCCTCTCTGGAATAACTGATGCCAATATCCTCATCAGATTTTATTTGGTGGGACTCTCCAAACCACTTATGTAAAGAGTCTATGCCATGGACACCTCCCCCCACCACCATCACTGGCTGGTATGAGAAGGCCACTCACTTCCAAACCCAGTTTGAACAGGCCAGAGAAGTAACCCATCTTCACTCAGGAAATTCCTCTTGGGTTCCCTATCATATCTACTCAGCCAGCCCCTCCTCTTTTACTGCCAAAGACCTTAACACCATGGATGTCAATGCTATTTGCATCCTGAAACTTACCCCCAAAGAAAGGAAATATTGTATTCAGAAAGGACTATGCTTTTGTTGCCAAAAAGGAGGGCACCATAGCAATGAATGTCCTCACTTCTCCAAAGAACTAAGGGATCAGAAAGACTGAAAAGTCCAGAAGGTCATCTGTAACAAAGAAATCCCTGCCTTAAAAGAAGTCAAGGATGATGAAGAAGAAGAAGAGGTGGTGTGAAAGGTCCACTTCTCTTGGAACTTGAAGGATTTTTAAAACAGGGAACTTGTTCAATGCAAGTCTCCTCTTCTCTTACCTGTGCACCTGTAATAGTATCCAGTTTGTCTAAAGCTATGAAAGTTCCTATTCAACTTATTGAACCATTGCACACCATGAAAATTGTTGATGCTTGCACTCTCATTGACAGCAGAGCAGATATGTCCTGTCTTAATTGGGATTTAATGAAGAAACATCGAATCCCCACTTAGAAACTTGCTGAACCAGTCACTGTGTGAAACATCAACCAATCCACAAACTGGAATGGGGTAATATGATACACTTCTACCCTGTTCATCAACATCAAAGGAATCATCCATAAAGTTCTGTTCTACATCATGCATTGTGGAAATGAAAATGTTATCCTTGGTCTTCCCTGGCTCTGAAAGATCAATCCCTTGATTGACTGGTCTTGCCAGACTCTCAACATCCCTGAATCCTCTAATAAGTCTGCCAAACTCTACCATTCTTACACTGTGGATCACACTTGACACCAGAATTGTCTCAACTGTTACACTCCCACTCCCTGTCCCCTGAAACATGTGAACATCCATGCTGTCTATGACTTCCACCTCTACAACTACCTCCAACAGGAAACTGAATCAGAGTTCTGCCTTCAAGCCTGACATGCCATGTACATCTCCTGCATCATCTACTGTGGCTCTCACTACATTCCAAAAGGGTCCCTGGTGATCACCAAACTCACTAATGCCATCTAACTAGCCATGGCTGCCAAACAAGCTAAGCCAAAAGCCACACTCCCTTCAGAATACTCTGCCTTCACCTTGATCTTCAACAAAGAAACTGCTGACCATCTTCTTCCATCTCATCCTTACAATCACAAAATTAACCTTGATGAAACCTTTACCCCAAAGGTTGGAAAGGTCTACCCTCTCTCCTCCAATGAACAAAAGGCAACCAAGGCCTTTCTCAAAGAAAACCTACATGCTGGGAAGATCCACCCCTCCAACTCACCTCAAGCCATCCCTTACTTCTTCATAAACAAGAAGGATGGTAAACTCCATCCCTGTCAAGACTATAGATACCTAAATGAACATACCATCCATGATGCTTACCTGCTCCTCCTGATCTCTGACCTCATCAACAAGCTGAAAGGTGCCCAAGTCTTTACCAAGTTCAATGTATGATGGAGTTACAACAATGTCCACATCAAAGATGGCCATCAATGGAAGGCTGCTTTCATCACCTACAAGGGCCTTTTTGAATCCATGGTCATGTTCTTCAGACTCACTAACTTCCCTGCCATATTCCAATGCTTCATGAATGACTCCTTCAGGGATATGATCACAAAAGGATGGCTTGTCATCTATATGGATGACCTCCTTATTTTCTCCTCCAACAAAGAAACCCACACCAAACAGACCAAATGTGTCCTTCAATGCATGCAGGAACTCAACCTGCATTTAAAACTTGAAAAGTGTACCTTCACTGCCAAAGAGGTTGAATACCTTGACATGATTGTCAAGCCAGGCCAACTAGCCATGGACCCTGTGAAACTCAATGGCATTACAAAATGGCCAATCCCTACCAAGGTAAAGGAAGTATGCTCCTTCCTTGGTTTTGCCAACTTCTACTGGCACTTCATTCCTGATTACTCTACTGTCACTTGACCCCTCATTGATCTCACAAAGAAAAACAATGGCTGGTCCTGGACTGACACCTGCCAGACATCCTTTGATTCCCTCAAGCAGCTCTTTCTCTCAAAACCTGTACTCCATCTCCCTGACCCCACTACCCCCTTTGCCATTGCCACTGATGCATCCAAATACACCTCCAGAGCCATTCTTCTCTAAACTGATGCCAATAGAGACTGGCATCCATGCTCCTACCTGTCCACTTTGTTCTTCCTTGCTGAATGCAATTATGACATCTATGACTGGGAACTCCTCACCATCATCCACACCCTTAAAGCTTGGCACCACTACCTCCATGGTTCCCCTTTCCCTGTGCAGGTTTTCACCAACCACAAGAACCTAACCTACTTCTGCCAGGCCCAGAACCTCAACCACCATCAAGCACACTGGCTTCTTGACCTAGCAGATTTCCACCTCTGCATGGTCCATATTCCTGGATGTCTTCTTGCCACCCCAGACATCCTTTCCCATCATCCAGATCTTCTTGACTCCACAGACAACAAAGGCACTGTCCTCCTCCCAGACTTCCTCTTTGTTTGTATCATTGATGCCACATTGCACCAGAAGGTCTCATCCTCTTTCAAGGATGATCCCCTTGTTCTGAATGTCCTGCAGGTGCTTGACAGCACAATACTCCCTACATTCCACTCCCATCTCTCCAACTGGGCCTTTGACAAGGATGTCCTCACTTACCAGGGGTGCATCTATGCTCCCCCTGACAACTCTCTTTGCTGTCTTATTGTGTCCCAGTCCCATGACCATGCATTGGCTGGACACCTGGATTATCTTAAAACCCACCAGCTTGTTGCCACAGAATGTTGGTGGCCTGGCCTGGTCCAATTTGTCTGCAAATACATTGAGGGCTGTTCCTCTTGCCAACAGGCCAAGGCCAATACCCACCCCATTGTCCCCTCTGTCCTTCTGATCCACTCCTCTGCATTCCATCCCTTCCAACAGATCACTTGTGATCTCATCACTGATCTCCTGCTCTCCTCTAGCTTTGACACTCTACTGGTTGTGGTCAACCATGGCCTTACTAAGGGGGTAATTCTTTGCCCCACCAAGAAAACAATTACCATGCAGGGTGTCACCACCCTCTTTTTTCACAATGTTTACAAACATTTTGACCTCTATAACAAAATTATCTCTGATCAAGGCCTGCAATTTGCTTCAGCCTTCACCTGGGAGCTTGTAAAGCTCCTCAGATATGACCTCTCCCTCTCCACTGCCTATTACCCCCAATCTGATGGAGAAATGGAACATGTCAACCAAGAAATAGAAACATACCTCTGTATCTACTGCAGAAATAACCCCATCTCATGGTCTGACCACATTACACATGCTGAGTTTGCCCACAACCATTGCATCCACTCCATCATGAACAAATTACCATTCTATCTCATGATGGAATATGAACCCTGTGCTTTTCCCATAGTCATTCCTGACACCAACATCCCTATGGTTGAAAACTGCATCAAGAAACTCTCCACTGCCCAAGACAAAGCCCTTGCCACACATGAACTTGCTTGCCAGGTAATGGCTATCTGGAGCACCTGAGGCTTTACCCCTTTCATCAAAGGAGATAAGGTGTAGCTCAAGATAAAGAACCTCAAACACTGCTCTGCATGCCCAAAGTTCAACTCCAAACAAGAAGGACCCTTTTCCATCACAGAAGTCCTATCTCCACTCACCTACTGCCTTTGTCTTCCCAAAACATGGAAGATCCACCCTGTATTCCATGCTTTCTTGTTATCACCCTATCATGAAAATAGTGTGCATGACCCAAACTTCTCTTCACCACCTCCAGATCTAATTGAAGGTGAGGAAGAATACAAAATAGAAAAGATTCTATGCCACTGTGGGCCATCTTCTCACTGCATGTTCTTGATCTGATGGAAAGGATACTCTGCCAAAGAAGCCTCTTGGATCCCAGAATGGAATTTGAAAAATGCAAAGTCTGCTCTTACCTCATATAAAAATCTTCATCCCTCTGCCTTTTGCCCTTTGTAACCCCTGAGCAACTGAACCACCATGTCCTCTTACCAGTCTACCATCTCTTCCCTCTATCTCCATGGAATCCTCCATTACCATTTCTTCTGTCCCTTCATCCCCTTTTTCCACTGTCACTTCATCTGGTTGGAGAGAATACCTTCCTCAATCCATAATCCTACCCCCTTTGCCATCTCAAACCACCCCAACTCACCCCCCTGTTGCTGCCATTGATATCCCCATGCTAGCCTACTCTATCCACAAAGGACCCCCTCCTCCTCAATATGTCTGTATACTCTCCCACTACCTTGTCAACAACCATCTCACTGTGCCCTTTGAGGCACACATGAATTTGGACTCCCCCTTCCTGGTCCTCTATCAGGCTTACTTGCAGGTACAATGACTCTCTGCAGTCACCAATGACTTCACCTCACTAGGCTTGGACCCTCTTGATTGACAGTACATTGCCACCATTCAAGTGACTGCAATGGAAAACCTTCACTCTATTATGTATCAGATGAGGTTTGGAGAGTTCCTCCAAGATATTGACAGATATGTTGTCAAACTTGCTGATGAACACTGCTGCCCCCTCCTCATTGAGAACCATTCTGCCATACTTGAGTCCTCTCCATCCTCCACTCCTTTCATGTCTTCTTCCCCCCTTGGCTCAGATGAATATTGAGCCATTGATGATGCTCAAAAAGCCTACCATTGTGTCAAATGACAAAAGGCTTTAGACAAGAAACCACTTCTCACCACTGATGAAAGATATAAGGACACCCACTTCCAATACCACCACTTAGGCCACTGGTAAAAGGACTGCCTGTTTTATCAATGTCCAATTTATTATTGTAACAAGTGGAGGCCAGGCCACACTCAAGAAGATTGCCTTTTCAATCCAAAGAACCTCTCCTCCTCAAGTCATAGGTCCTCTTTGGGGCCTGTATGCACTCAAGTCCCCTTAGCTGCCCAGATTTCAGATGGGCCTTCCCCTCCTTGCCATTTTATTCCCACCTCCTCATCATCTTTGTCATATTGTTCTGCCCATTCTCAACAGAACACTTCTTCATCTTCAGGCTCATCATCCACCTCTCCTTATCATCATGGACAGAGTTCTCAGGGTCATCACCCCATTCCTGTATCTTCCCCTCACTCTTGCTGCCCTTTGCCCACCAATGAGGTTATTCCCAATGTTGGCTATAGTAACATCAACAGTTCCTCCAATTGGGACATCTAGGTCTTCAATATGGTCTTGACTCTACTAAGGGGGTAATGTTACAATTTACTCTTTTCCTTTAGTATACTGTGTTCTCTTTTCACCCTTGTATTACTAAATGCCTTGTAGTCCTTGGACCTAACTTTCTTTTCTCACTGACTCACCATTGATTACTCATTCCTACCACTTGCTTCATCAGCAATTTGTTCCTTCACCTTCTATGATATTCCATTTCCCACACCAGCCCTATAGTTGCTGTGGTGTCAATGCCTGCCCATGAGTAGTCCTGAAGGGTATATAAACCCTTGATACCATCTCCTTGTACTTTAGCTTAGATCTCCTTGAATCATATCTCTCTTTCTTTGAATTCTCACTCTAAATCTCCTAGCAATAGACCAGCCTTTTTCCCCTTGACAAGTCCCTGCCACTCTTGAGTGCAGAGTTACTTGTTGATCTTTGAGCTACCCTTGAGTGCTCACTCTTTGAAACTTAGACTCTTTCGAGGCTATGCTTGACCCTGCCCAGGCCAAGCATAACAGTTGGTAAAAGAGTTCTCCAGTTGTGATAAAGACACTCTGTGGTTGTATCAGATAATATCCATCTCATCTGAGATTTTGAAGAGATACTGCCAGCCTTAGTCATTGCTTTTGACAGGTTCCCTCCCTTAATTGTCATGTCAAATGAAGGGGCATTGTTGCTATAAGAGAAAGGATGTGTTTCCACCACTGCAGTTCCAATGGGGTCCATATGTGCAATGGTGTCCCTGGGTGGAATGGTGGGTAACTGGAGTGACCCATCTGTCCTGCCAAGAAGCTGATCCAGATATTCAACATGGGCTCAATATTGAGTGGCTTGACCAGGTATTTTTACAAGACATTGCATGTAGTTCTTGTTGTGGGGATGCTTTAGACTTTCAAATTGACAACCAAGCAGGCCTGTGGATGACTGCACTCTTTGGATTCTGGGGCATGGAGGCATTGATATGAAGAATCAAGTCAAGAGGCAAATATAAATAAATCAAAATCAGGAAGCAGCAGATGGAGTCTACTAAGGGAAGGGAGACTAGCTTAAAGCATCCTAGGTGAACTACACAGTAACTTTAAAGCCTCTTCTTAGAGAACCTTGTCAGAATAGACAAGTATGTTTCCAAAATGTCTTTCACCTGAAGTGGAACAGAGAAATATCACCCTGTTCAACACAGAAATTATGTAGACATGCAAAGATATACTGTAACTACCCACATATTTTAAAGTATCATTGGCATCGAATCAAAGTCATCCTATCTAAAAATTTCATGGATCCTTCTACAAGAAGGTGATGCACATTACAAGGGCATTGAAGCCTCAATGAACAATCGATCTGTGTCTGTCTTACATGTACATGTTACATGCATAGTGTAAGATATTGTGACATCAGACTAAATTGTGAACCCTACCTGAATACCACTTGTCCTGATATTATGCAGCATTAAAAAAACCCTGTTATCCCAAATTATGAATATAGCAAGAACCAGATAATTCTCCTATTGTGGTGCTTTGTCATTGCATGTCCTTAGCATATTTACCCCAAAGCAGAAATCAACCATGCCTTGTCCAAGGCCTTATAAAACCACTGAAGAAATACAAACAGCCATGTGCCTTTCTGGTATCCCATATTGTGAATGGTGAAATTTGTATTTGAAGCAATATCATTTCTTTAATTACTAAATACCCACAAAACCACACTGAGATTAATGACAAGCAAGATGCAAGCACAAGGAAGCTCTGGCTTTGATTGAAATGCTTGTATGTGGTGCTATTACTGTTTTTGCTGACAGTGTGTTGATTATCATGCAGAAGGTCCCAGTCACTTCCATCCATTTCATCCAACAGTTACCCACTTGAAAATACAATCAGGAAATATTGTCACTCTCTGTGATATATCTCCACTAAAAATTGGCAGAATATACATAGCTTTTATACAATGGTGGTACAGCTCAACAAGGCAGTACAGCAGGCTACCTTCATGTCATGCAGTGGAGAAGATCTTCAGCATTTTATTGCATTGCATAAGTGCATCCAAACAATGAAAGTGTTAGAGGTTCTCTTTTTGTTGAAAAATGAGTAATTTGGATGTGGCATGTATGTGGAATTGTGACTTATTACTTTACCAGCACCTATGTGGGACATGGTGATGTACTCCAAATGCAGAGATCTACCTATAATTTGGAAAACCCAAGTAACACTATATAAGGCATTAATCAACATGACAATAGCTATAGTCAATTTACATATAATTGCTTGGTATTTGATGCATTGGCTCAACACTAGGAGTCATCACCTTCATCATGCATGCCAAACTCACTACATCCCAACTGGATCCATTTCCAGAGTTGCATGAGGTGCTAAAAGTTAGGGATCAGTGAATGGAGTTAGCATGGTAAAGTTGCACTCACAATGGCAAGGTGTGTCATCCCTGCAGAGAGTACATCCCTCTGAACATGGTCCAACTCTGCTGAAGAAATATAAAAGGGGTTGGTACTTGATCAGGAGGTCAAGTAGAAAAAGTGGGTAGAAGGCAGGAGTAAGTGTAGAACTTATCCCAAGGGGTTCACACAGGTTAAATAGGTTGAGAAGGGGTGGCTCAACTATGCCAGGCATACAAATTGAGGAATCTGGACTGTGTCTGGTTTGAATGTGGATTATCCAGTCAAG
The DNA here is from genome assembly GCA_038089435.1 of Boletus austroedulis. Lineage (NCBI taxonomy): Eukaryota > Fungi > Basidiomycota > Agaricomycetes > Boletales > Boletaceae > Boletus > Boletus austroedulis. The sequence continues at coordinate 6,522 of JBBPKX010000010.1, read as the reverse complement.
GACAAGGACTGGATACAATGATGATGAAGAAAAATAAAAAGGATGAAGTGGCAAGAAACTTTAGATGAGAAGGATTGAGGCAGATGAGCACAAGATGAGATCCTAGATCTCTATACAAGATTTTATGGTCTGGGCATTCCCAGGACTCTACTATGTGGATCCCAACACCACAATGTAACTAGAAAGAGATAACATAATGACAAAGTGAAATCTTCATCTTAACATGTTTCTTCAAGATGGCCAACACAAAATAAACTCATAAATGATTAAATGAAATGAACCATGATGAACCATGAAGAAAGAAATCATGTCCAGTGTATCTGACTATGAATGGATAACATGGAAATCAGATGACAGATGGATAACATGGAAATCAGACAATGGATATAGATATGTACAGATAAAAGAGGATCTTGACCAGATGGACACAGGACACAATGGATGACTTGTACAATGCTTGAGGATGACTATTGATGACTCCAAAGTGGCCTGGACAACTAGCTATAAACATAGGAAACTATGAGTTCCCACACCACATCAAGTGGAACCTCCAGGAAAAGAATTTCCCTTACTAGCCATCTGGCATTGAAAGCTTCCACCAAGACCTGAAAATAGACCATGCCCTCCTCATATGATTCAAATGCCCAACTGCCTTGACCATAAAATCAAGCCACAGCCCAGACAAGCTGAGATGCTTTTAAGGGAAATGGCTGCAAGTTGTTCTGGATCTGCTGAATATATGGTCTTTGAGAAGCTGGCCTTCATGCATTGTCAGATTAACCATGGACTAGGAGAATAAAGGACTCACATTCTAGTAATGGCAGTGGGCAATGGTGTGATATTTCATAGTAAAGATGTTGAGGGTGATATTTATCCTAGCACATCCATTCTGCAGATCACTGTAAGACATTGTGGTTGTATTGGAGGGATGATATTGGCAACTAAATTGTCATTGATACATCAATGACATGGTAAATGCTTTTGTCTTCCTGGTCTTTTAATGTTAAATCTATCCTTTTGTGGCATATAATCCACAGGGATTCATTCAAGGAGCTTTGATGGGCATAGATTTGGTGCACATCTGCCATGGTGCCACCACAAGCATTGGGAAACACATCCATATACTATGTATAGCACAATAAAAGGCCATTTGGATGATCTATTTAAGCCAATAGATATTGTATTCACATTCTGGGGTATGAAAAATACTTGAATGAATTACAGAAAGTATATGGTTTTTGGTATCTATACCTTCAAAGCTTTTGCTCATCTAATTGTATGAAATTCCAATGCCTTGCATGTTCCAAGTGTGGAGTGAGCCATGCCATTTTTATTCTGCATTTCATTTACAATTTATGCAGATGCTTAGTATAGCCATGGAACAGTCAAATCAACATGAATGTGAGTGGGTATTGAGATCTGGGTATTCTATTCTGTTTTCATTCATGTTTCAGACCCAGACTCTAGACCATCCAATATATTGGACTATTACACTATCACATTTGACTCATGGCATACATCATAGATAGGAGATCTATTTGCCATTGGTAGATAAGGCTGTTTAGTCATTACAGCTTACTTTTCTTATCTCTTATCCTTTGTCATTCCTATCTTCTTATAGATAGAGTACATACATGGACAAACAGTCCAGTAGTATATATAACAGAGCTCGAGTATCTTGCTCTCTAGATTAACAAGTTATCTTGCCTCTCACACTTCAAGTATCCTTAGTGCCCACTACTTCATATCTCTTACTTGCCTACTCCAAGTGTAAGTTCTCTACACTAGCACCCTACTTCCTCTACCGCTCCCTTTATCTATAATCAAGCATTCCCTTGACTAGCCACCAAGGAGAGAAAGAGACTTGTGCATCTCTTTAGGTTATGAGCCCCAAGCACTATTGAGGCTGGACATATCTTTGACGTCTTTCCAGTCTCCCTCATACTTGGTGCTATGGAGTCTAGGCTAGTACAGCTTTTCCTTGAAGTCATACACTGCCTCCAAGGGATTTTTCAATCTCTTGTCTTCACTACCCCTATCCTTGCCATAAACAATTTCTTTGTCTTCTTAGCAGCTCACATTGCCTGTTCCTTTTTGGTCTTGGATGGTTTCTTTACATTCATTGGTGCTTATGCAGCTGCTGATGGAAACAATTATGTCTTGCAGTTTGCCCTTTACCACACACCTAATCAGGTTCATGTTGCACCATTGTCTTCTGAGGCAAGACCATCCAATCCAACTCCCATGCCATCACCCCCTGCCTGGATTCATCTGGAGAGACCTCAGGTACCATCTGCCAAGGTCATTCCCATTTTACAAGGAGGAAGAATATATAGAATGCAGCCTTGCCCTCCTAAAGGTCATATCACCAACTGCCTACAGGATTGGAACCTTCAAGGTCTTCACTTCCACTATATTTGCCCTGAGTGTAAATGACATCTCAAAGAAGGAGAACACTGCAGTCATTTCACTAATCACTGTGAACTTCAATGGTCTGGTTCTATTTTTATTTACCTAGATGACAACTTGGACAACAAAACAACCATCCAAACCCCTCCAGGCTTGATCCCTATTGAAGGAGAATCTTGGGTATCTACACCTGAATCATCATTAGCCTGTCATCTCGAACTTCCTGTCAACACTCCCCTTTCTTCTCCCTCTCCTCCTCCTCTCTACCTCCCTCCTCACAATCCACTTAATGGAGAACCTCTATAGCCAAGTACTCCAGAACTTGAGGAATGCACAAACTGCCCTAGAAGTCCAGGATTCTTTTGAGCAGGTTGAATGGTACAAGTTGTCAGATATCATTTCCCTTTCACATCCAACACTTTTGGTCTGTCACCTTGCTGAATTCCTGGACGTTCATCCTATTCCTGAAGATCCTGCTGAGATTGGTCCTCTTCACTATGATGATCTCAAGAGGGAAGGACAAGCTCCTTTCCTACAGCAGACCAACATTGTGCTGCAGGTAAGAGACCTGAATTCTAATCAGGTTGTGATTCCTATAAGGATCACTTCCATTGAGGCTGGTACCCTCAACAAGTCTAATTTAGCTTGTTCTTTTCTTTATTCAATGGACAAATCTCTTTTTTCAGCATATTCTGGTGCCAGATGGGCTTTTCCCTCTAAGACTTATAATACTATGCTGAATGCTTTAGTCCATTTCCAGGGATACAAGGTTTTACAGCGAGATTTCTTTTTACCAATATTTATGTGCGAATTACCTCATAGTTTCAATCTGGACCTTTGTCCATATAGTCTCCTTGTGGACTCTTTATTTCCTAACTGGGAGTACCCTTCTAACCTTTGGTTTGATCCTCATAGAAATTGGAATCTGCCTGCTCCCTCACAACACTTCTGGAATTGCTGGTTTGATGCTGAGCACTGAAGATGTTGATAAGAGGATGCCGCTACCTGCCATTTGAAAAGTCTCCAACAGCAGTATCTTACTGCCCAGCATGATGCTGAATGGAAGGTCTACCTGGATGCTTTAATGGGCAATCTAGACTGCCATAGATCCAGGAGACAAGCAGCAATTCGATGGGAAAACTGGAGGAGAAGGAGGAACCATCTGTATTAATACAGTGGTCTTTGTTTAACTGGGTGATTGGCTTGGTTATTAAGTTGGAGAATCTTGACCAAAGAAGGAGGTATGCCTTTGCCTATGAAAAGTTGACTAACAAAATTGTGTTTAGATATGGCAACCACCATACCTAAGGCAACCGAGTACAGGATTGAGGGATCTATTCTTAGCCAAATCTCCATCCTTGAAGGGCCTGAAAACTACCCTATCTGGTCTGCAAGAGTTCACTCCATTATTATGTCTATTGGAGCAGAACCTTACATTGATGGCATCTGGGCCAACATCCAGAATATCTCCAACAAAGACAATTGAAAGACCGCAGATCAGAAGATACTTGGTTTCTTGACCATTACGGTCAATGATGTCCTTGTGACAACTGCCCCCACTACCTGGACTACATACCAGGGCAGAACGCAAGCAGCACCTGTCATGCTCTATCAGAGTATGACTCACATGTTCTGGACAACACTCTCTGACCATTTTTCCTCCAAGGGAATCTCTAGGCAGTTCTTTTATTTCAACAAAGCTTTGTGCACTTGTATCCAGCATAACCATATTGCTGAGGACATTATGTCTTTACAACAGCACTTCCAAAGTGCTTACAACTCTGGTCTTCATTTATTCAAAGAACTGAAGGCCATGATTCTTCTTGCACAGCTCCCAGATGATTTCAACCCTCTTCGCTCCACCATTATCCATACCACCAATTCCATCAACTTTACCATCACCACCATACAGCAAGTGATCTTATGTGAAGTTGACATACATCATTCCAAGATTTGCCCCCTTTCCTCCCATATCTCTGAAGTACAAGTGGGACCTTCCTCTCAGGCACATTGGACTAACGTGATCTGAGGTGGATCCCCATCTGGTAACAGGTGGAGAGGCCAACAAGGCCAACAACACCAGTCCCAACAAACAGCTGCTGGACCATCTAGAGGTCAGCACAATCGCTGAGGGCATGGTGGTCCTCCTCGAGATCCAAGAGAGTATTTTCAACAATGACAGGAACAGCATGAACAATGTGGGTCTGCTCCTGATCATAAAGGGAAAGGAAAGGCAAAAGCTCATCAAGCTGTTGCTAATGCTGTGGTTGGGGAACCATTGTTTCCATCCCTCAACAACCTGCCTCCTGACCAAATGGAGATGGAGGATGCCAACTTTGATATAGATATCCATTGTCAAGAAATGATGGAGGTCAATTTCAATGACTTTGACTCTACAGTCACACATGCAGGTTGGGGAGGAGAGGATAATGGGATGGATATGGTTGACATGGCTGGACCTTCTTGCCAGTCATTTTGAGCCCACCACATGTCTTTTTAAGGAAGAGACTCAGGACATTGTGGATCCAGGTGGAGTCTCTATAAAGGAAAACAAACAGTCAAAGAAGACCAAGAAACAGGTAATCACCATCAGAGAACTTGCATCAAGTCACCCTTTGCCGGATACTTTTACCTGAGACCTTCTGGTTTCTGTTGCTCTGCAAACTATTAAATATATATCACTTCCTGATGTATATGATGATGTTGTAGAATTTGATGTTGATGTTTCTGGTTGTTACATGGTAGGAGAGTTTTCTAAGGCCACTTGTTCTCATTGGATGATTGACAGTGGTTGCACTGATCATATCACTTCATTTCTAGATGATTTCATGTACCTTGAAAGAGGAACATGCTATGCTTCTGTTGCCAATGGCACAGATGTACTTATGCATGGACCAGGGAAAGTTATCGTATACCCTGAGGGACTTTCTCCTTTAGTCCTTGAATGAGTTTGGTATGCGCCTAAGGCAGTATACTGATTGTTATCAGTCTCCACACTCACTCTTCTTGGGTTTCAGTGTGAGATTACTAATAAGGAAACACTGATCTGGAACAAGCATGGATGTCTGGTAATCTGTGCTGTAGCCTCATTTCCAGACAACAATCTGCACTGGTTTTGGTCCACTGATCACTCTAGTTGGCTTGCTATGCTTGCAACTTTATTGCACAAAGATGATTTCACATTGTGGCACCAATGTATGGGACATTGTTCCAAGAATGCATTGAGATATTTGTTGGGCCATGCTTCAGGTTGCCCTGACATTGTTATCCCTCTGTCCACTCTGGTTTGTAAAGGCTGTAGTGAGGGTAAGATGGTTGATCACCCTTTTAGTCTTTCTGATCATCAGTCTACTTGCTCCCTTGCTCTCCTTCATTTGGCTCTCATGGGTTCTTTTCCAGTCACATCATGTTCTCGTGCTCATTATGTCTTCACTTTGGTTGATGATTATTCTGGCTTTGCTCTCCTTTCTTTTCTTTGGGAGAAGGCTGGCACCCTTGATGCCTTTTGTGCTCAGGTTGCCTGGCTTGAGAATCAGTCTGGTTCTCGTGTTACCTTTGTTCGCTCTGATCAAGGTGGGGAAGACATGTCTCTGGCTTTTCAGGTGTTCCTTTGTGATCGCAGTATTACACACCAGATGTCTGTTCCTCATACTCCACAACAGAATGGATGAGCAAAGAGGTTCAATTGAACTATTATGGAAAAAGCCAAGGCATTACACTTACATGCCTACCTACCCAGGATCTTCTGGCAAGATGCTCTGGAGACTTCTCTTCATATTTATAACAGGCAACCCATGTGTTGTCACCAATTGTAACGAATCCCTAAGATGGGTGTACATTTCATTTTTCCATCATTCTTGGTTGCGGGTCACAGCCACAGCATAGCCACAGAGTCTCACAAGTCATCACAAGTCATCACAAGTCATAACAAGTCACATCGAGTCATACCAAGTCATGACCTCGATTGAGTCACAACGAGTCATACCGAGTCATACTGGAGTCAGTAGGAGTCACTCTTGGTCACTCTGACTCACATGCCTCATGCAGCAGGCACTGCACACAGCATTGCACAGGATGCACAGGATAGCACAGCCAGGTACAGGATTTGCCTTG